>JAWZTI010000092.1:18454-61707 GCA_039880955.1 Chlamydomonas urium | reverse complement strand
CAAAGTCGTTGTTTTCTTCATTGGCGAGTTGTCAGGGAGCAGTAGAGACTGCTTTTTTCTATGCCGCAGGTCAGGTGTGGCGTAGGGGACCGCGCACGCACGCTTTCGTCCCAAGCTAACCTAGGCATCAGCCGGGGTGCCTGATTTCGCCTGTGATCATGGAGGCAGCTTTTCTATGCCCAACTTGAACAACTTGAGCCTTTTGTTGGCCTAACAGTGTAGGGGGTCGTCATACTTGTGTGGCGACCCCGGGCTGCTGACGAGCCTGTAACACCACACACACTTCCACCCAGCGCACACGAGCTTGCCGCTTGCTTCCACCGGCTTTGCGCACAACTTCTTACCCAGGCTGAGAGGCATCGGGTCCCATCCAATCCTTTATACACGGTCACTCAGCCGGCCCAGAAGCGATGTGACCTGCGGTTGAGTATGTCACTTCAGTCCAAGGTCAAGTCAGGGGGCAGCATGCGAGGTAAGGCAAATCAGGTGCTGTGATGATGAAGGGATGAGCATGTGCTGTGTTGGCAATCGGGAACGAGGGTGGCGACGCCCACAAACAGCAGCTCTGGGAAACCGTCCATCCATTCATCCATCTATCCGTAAGCTGTTGGCGTGCGGCTCGTGCACATGGCTCATCGTCGATCGGTGCCTGCACTTTGGGCTTCATGACACATGAGAGTTGAGCTGATGGTCATGCGCAAATCCGCAGGCAGCTGGACAGCAAATAAACTTAGCGAAAATCCATGCAAAGCGGGAACCTTGCTCCTCCCAAAACATATCAGGGCTTTTTCTGAAGCGGGTGTTTGGCGCCATTCCAGAGACGAATACACGGCAACAGCCGCGCACACAGCGCCACCAATAAGCATGAACGTTGGGCTGCAATTGCACTAGGGTGCATGGATGCACATTGCCTTCCGCAGCGCAGCTGCGCGTGTGACTCCGCTGCCCGCGTGGTGCAGCAGGCACGGTCCACGCAGCAGCCTCGACCTCTGTGCTGCCCACCGTGTCAGGTAAGGGGACGCCCTGGGCCCTTGCACATGCACTGGTGATTGGATCCTGCAACGTGCAGCCTCTAATCAAGCAGCTTTCATGCAAACCACTGCTGCAGCCACTTATTACCGGGTAGAGGCCTTCATGTGGCACGATGCAGCGGCTTCCACAACCCTTTGGCAGAACGTGCCGACGACACGCCACACAGCAGCTGCACCACTGTCACCCAGCTCAGCGACACCGAGACCAACGGAGCTGTGCTGTCAAAGGAAACGTTCGCAAAGCGCCTGGCTTGGCGGCTGTCGGCAGCTGTTGCTGAGCTGCGGCGCCGCCTGCGAACAGGCGAGCTGAGCCAGCAGCAGTTTGAGGCAGAGAGCCTGGCTGTGCAGCGGCGAGTGGCGGCGGCAGCCGAGGCTGCAGCTGAAGCAGGCACGCAGTGCGGCGGCGATTGGATTGCAGCGTCGATCGCGCTGCTGCAGGCGTGGCCAGAGCTGGACGACAGGGTCACACGCAGCTCAGCAGCTGACGATCAGGCAGCGTTGGATGAGGAGGATGAAGACGCAGAGGACAGCGAGCAGGGGGATGAGGAGAAGGACACTGGAGCAGGGACGGGCGCTGCTGGGCCGTACATGCTGCTGCCGCTGAGCCATGACTTGCAGGCGCGCGTGCTTCTTGCCTGGGCGGTTGGGAAAAGGGCACGGCTGCGTTTGCTGCACCAGGAGGGGCACATCCCAGGCGTGGACAAGGCACTGGCAGGGGTGGATGAGAAGCTGACTGCCTGGCTGGGTGTGGTTAGGGCAAATGGACAGGAGACGGCCGCAGCAGCCCATCAGCAACGGGAGACAGCAGTGTCTGCACACGGCACCGTGGTGACACCAGCGGAAGGGAAAGCGGAAGCAAAGGACCCGGAAATGCAGCTGCCGGTGGAGGCAAGGGCTGCGCTGTCGGCCGCGTCGCTGCGCCACCAGCAGGCCGCGGTCACAGCCGCCCCGACCGATGGCAGGCTGCGCAAGCTGCTGGCAGCGCGGCTACGCAACGCCCTGCTCCGGCTGCGGCGGCAGTACAACGCGCAGCTGCTGGCGTACCGCCAGTACACGAACGAGTGCGAGGCGGTGCGGTCTCTAGCTGAGGCGGCTGCGCAGGCTGCTGCCGACGCCCTGTCCAGCAAGGCAGGCGGGCTGCAGGCAGCGCGGGCGGCGGTCAGACAGGCGTGGCCGGCGCAGCTGACGAGCACCCCGCCCAAGTGGCTGTCCCAGGCGTTGCAGCATGCGTGGTATGAGGCGGCCAAGCGCAGGAGGACGCGCACGCGCACACTGGCCGCCAAGGTGCGGGCAGGGCTGATCAGCGAGCTGCAGCAGGGCCAGGCGGCATTGGAGAACGGCTGCGTGTTTGAGGCGGAGGTGCAGCAGTTGCTGCACTGCGCCACGCCGCCCGACTCGGTCGTCACGCCATACAGCCCCCTGCAGCACCTGTGGCAGCCCGTCAGCAACGTGCGCAAGTCCTCTGCTGCTGCGCCCAAGGCCCAGGCCAAGGGTCGGACCACAGGGAACAAATCCGTGGGCACCCTGCAGGAGCCACCCAGTGCCCTGCAGGAAACCGCGAATCCACAGGTCAAGGCACAAAAGGCCCGTACACGCGTGACTCGTGGGACAGGTCGTGAGCCGGGAGCAAGCCCACCAGCCAAGGGAAAGGCTGTGAGTCAGAGCGGCACTGGGGCATCCAGCACCGAAGCGGTGGGAGAGCGTGTTGGCAAGGCGCGAGGCAGGGCACGGCGAGGGGGCAAGACGCATGCTGCAGCAGCGACGGGCGCGACGGACGCGTCGGCGGAAGCTGCACCAGCGACACCTGCGGCCGAGAGTGCACCTAGCGCTATGGTGATGTCGACGCGGCGGCGGCACGTTGTGGCCTCGCCTGACATGGGTGCCAAGGCGTCCTGGCGGGTGAGGAAGCCCATGGCCGAGGGGGAACCAGGGGCAGGGAAGGTGGCAAGGAAGGGGAAGGCGTCTGGGACAGGGGCGGAGACGTCAGTCAAAAAGCCCAGGGGCAGGCCCAGGAAGGTGCCAGATGCAGGCGAGGGCACAGGCAAAGTGAGTGCAGTGGGAGCTGCGGCTGCCGCTCGTCGACAGGGGCTGCCGGCAGCAGCAGCAGCAGTGCCGCCAGCAGCGCCCGATGCTTCCTCATCACCAGTGCTCAGGGCAGACAAGGTGTCGAGCTGGCACGCCGAATCCCAGCGCAGCTGGGATGCAGCCACCGCCACCGCCGGACACGCGTGGCTGCTCAACGGGAGCAGCAGCGGTGGGACAACAGGGGCAGGGCAGCCGGGGCAGCCCTTGGCCACCAAGGAGGACCTTCATGTCTTATCAGCATTGGATGGGGACGTGGGTTTTGCGCTGGGTGACCACGCTGTTGATGCAGACGGAAAGGTCCAGGCGATACTTGACATCATTGCTGCAATGGAGCAGCAGCTGGTGCGCCTAACCAGCGTGGGCGTACTGCCCGGGCAGCAGCAGCGGCAGTACGAGGCAAAGGTGGCACAGTGCCACGCTGCGATCGCCGCCGCGCAGCTCGGTATCCAGCGCTACGTGCTGAAGCGTGCCGCCAACAGCGGTTGATAGCTCCTAGTTGGTTGCGTTTAGTTGACTGTTGTTGTTACAATTGTTGCAAAGGCAGCCATGTTTGTGTGACAAGCGGTCTGCCTGCTCATTTAATCATATGCTTTCTCCCTGTTCTTCCAACATGCCATACAAGCGCTGCATTGCTCGTTCCAGCCACGGGCAATGGCCATTCTTATATCGTTTCAGGTGTGGGGCCGGTCCACTTTGAGCTCAATCCCTGGCACCGGCATACCAAGCTATCACAACATCATGGCCGTCCTGTCCAGCAAGTCTGCTTCTGCGATTGTCCGCGCCCGCGGCGGCGCAGGCGCTGCGGCCCCTATGGCCTCCATGCGCCCATGCCTTCGCCCTGCCCAGCACGCCAAGGTGCGAGGCAGCGATCGCTGCCAGGTGCAGCGCCAATTGGCCATCGGACACAACGGCCATGACCGCATCAGCTCAATTGCTGTGTGGCATGCGAACCCTGGGCGCATGCTGAGAGTGTCGGGTATCACAGGCTGAGTCGATGCCTCTCAGCCACACCGCTGACCGACTTGCACCGCCGCCACCACAATCGCGCCTGCTGCACAGGCCGGCTCCGTCGCTGCGCACGCCGCCTCGCCCGTCAAGGAGAAGTGGGACATTTCCGTTTTCGGCCCCAGTGAGTGACAGCCCCCCATGCAAAAGATAAGGGTCAAGGATGGCTTCATTCTGCAAGGCCCAGCTCGTGACTGGCTTGTGACTGGCAAATCAGGCTAGGATTGCGCTTGCGCACCGGGGCCTGTGCTTCACTTGCGCTCGTGTTGACCTGTGGCACAGGCTATCATCCTCCCTGCAAAACTTGCCTTGGCTGACCTTCATGCTGTGCGTATTGTGTGGCATTGTGCTGTGCTGCGCGTGTGCTGCGTGTGAGCAGGCGAGGCCAGCAACCGCACCGGCCTGCCCCAGCTGATCACCAAGGAGCAGGTCCAGGCCCTGGAGGTGAGTCCTCAACTGAGTGTCAAGGCGCCTTGCATTTTGCCGCATCAGATCAGTTCTGTTCCTTCGGCTCTGTGCATAGTGTGTTCTTCTGATCTTGGTGCTCTGCGCTGCCCCTGCTCTCAGGCTGAGCTGGACCAGAGCCCCTCCATTGCTGCCCTGCGCCGCTTCAACAACGCGCTGAGGAACCTGCCCGCTGATCGCTGGGGTGAGTGGGGCGCAGCTGCAGGCCAGGTTTTGCAAAATTGCTCTGAACCCACATTAAAAGGTCATTGGAACCTTCACACATGGCAGTATTCACGTTAGGACCGCCCTGCTGGCGCTCAAAAGCTTCTCCAAGCAAACAGGGCATTTACCTGTTATCGCAGGAGGCTTGTCTCATATGCATGCTGCTACCTGCCCTGCCCGCTCCAGAGGCCGTGCTGACCCCCGCGTTTGTCGAGCTGTGCTACAACCTGGAGTCCTTCAACCCCGCCTTCACCAGCTGCCTGCTGCAGGTAGGGCAGGGCCTTGCTACAGGCAGGTGGGGCTGAGTAGGTGTCTGTAGTGCCTGAGTGCCATCAGGATGCAACAGCCTGTTGCAGGTGGGGCAGGGCAGATCACATGGCTTGCAGGACACCAACGGACCCACAGTAACGCTCTGACTTTTGGTCAGAGTCAGTGCTGATAGGCCTCAGTTTGTATGGTGCCTGCATTGGAGGGAAGCCTAGGTTTACAAGGTGCAGCTGCATGTTAGCTGGTCCCAGGGTGGAGACGACATGGTCAGGGTTTAGCTGCATGGATTGTGCAGCATGGGGCCCGGTGCTGAAACATTCATTTCATGCAAGTGGCATGAGCGGGTGAACCCCTCCCACTGTTCATTGCCCTGGCGACTACTTGTGCCTGCAGGTGCAGCGCACCATTGGTGTGAGCGACTATGTGCGCAGGGACCTGGCCCTGAAGAACCTGATCCAGCCCCTGGCTGGCGAGTACGGCATGCACAACAACCAGCCCCAGCGTGAGTGGGGCGGAAAGCGAGGGGATCAGTGAATGTGAAGATGGTGGCCCTTGCGACGTGTGCAACAATCGGCATTGGCGGGGGGCGGGCAATTTGCCAGAGTTTCTGTGGAAGGAGTAGCACAACCGAGCGACGTAAGGCAGGAGGCTGTGTCAACATCAGTTACTTCTTGTGGCAGACAACACATGCGGTGTCATGCCCAGGAGGGTATAGACAGTCGCAGACTGTAACCTGTATGCTGTGTTTTGCCAAGAGGTTGACCCCTGCTCCCTTAAACACTGCTCTTGTGCTAAAGTCAAGACCCACCGTGAGCTGTTCGCCGACTTCTTCGCCAGCCTGTTTGGCTACCCCCTGGAGGACCTGATTGCCAAGGGCACCCCTGCTACCGGCGCCCAGGCCATGTGGGCCGCCATGTCCCGCGACATCATGACCGGCGGCGGCAAGTACTCCGACCCCATGTCCCAGGTATGGGTGTGGCCCGCTCGTGGGATGATGGGATACAGGTGATCACATGTGGGATGCCGTGTCTTGAGGCATCCTGAGATCGATGTTGGGAGGCACAATGTTGTATGTCCTGTGTGCAAAGTCGCCGCTTATGTGGAGCAGGAGTTGGGAGGGATGCTCTCAGGCGAGACTTGAGTATCATCAGACGTGTGTGCAGTCATATCACTTGCTTTTCAACCGCCCATCCCTTGGCTCACAGGCCAGCTATGCGCTCGGCTACAACCTGGCCATCGAGTACCTGGCTGACTACGAGAAGACCTGGATGCTGGACAGCTTCCGTGACCTGGACACCCGCATCTTCAGCGGCCTGGGCAAGAAGGTCGACTGGATCTTCCTGGAGGTGCACGCCGAGGGTGAGTAGCAGTTGATGGCGCTGTTTCAGTGGGCCAGAGCGGGAGGTGGGTAGGGCGAGAGGCACAGGGAGGGAGGAGACGCAGTAGTGCACGCAAGAAGGTTGGCTAGCCCTTCCTGCGGGTGAATGCCGAGGCTGGCACGCAGCGAGGTGTGGGGACAGGATGCAGCTGCATGATCGGAAGCTGGGGAAGTAAGGCATGTGCTGGAGGTGAAGGGCGGTGTGTGGGCACAGGCAACAGCTTGGTTGGCCTGACCTGTCATCGTGGACATAGAAGCGGAAAGTGTTATCCTGGTAGGCGGTGTAGGCCATTGTACAGCCTGCTGCAACCCGGCCCTCTCTCCTGGCAAGGCCCAGTTCTCACGCTGCCAACCAACACGCTGCTCCAACGTGTGCACAGGCGAGGCGGAGCACGCCGCCATCGGCCACAACGCTGTGCTGAACTTCGTGCCTGCTGAGCACATGGACATCCTGCGCCACGCCATGAAGGACCACGACCGCGACTTTGCCGCGTTCTACAACCACGTCGCTGACCTGCTGGAGGCGTGAGCACCTGGCTCCGGTGATTTGGCCCCGATGTCTTGAGTAGTGCACTGGCAATGATTGCCGCGCTTCTTGACTTGAAGTAAGGGCGGTTGCGGCGTATCAGCATTGCTGGGCACATGGCAGTGTGTTGTCTGGCCTGCATCTTGGTCGCACAGTAGCAGTCACAGAAGCAACCACCTGTGGGTTCTCTGTTGCATCTGCGGCACCTGCTCCGCGATGAGCAGTGCCTTGATCGAAACCCCGCACTCCTGAACACCATTCACTGTTTGTGATTGGCTTGTAATTTTACCTTGGATTGGCTATGAGTCAATGTCTTCCGATTGTATGGAATGGAATTGCCGATTGCATGCCTACAATACCAGGACAAACTGGCCCCTGCAGATAGGCCATACATGTGCAATGTGCCAGATCCATATGAACTTCAATCAGAGGTCAGACCACCAGGCTTTCCAGACCTTCATCACTCAACTCCTTCAATTGAATCGCCCATGCGCGCGTGGGCGCAGCAACCTACCGTTGTTCGTGCCACCAGCCGACGCCGTTGCGTCCCTTGGGCACGCGCTGCGACTGTCCATGAGTACACAACTCACCCCAACTGGGCAAAGCTGAGCTGGCCCAGGTCTGATGCAGCAGGCAGCAGCGTCACACTCACCACGCAGTGCAGCTTGGACAGGTGGCCTGCGGTGCAGCGCCTGCTGCGCAGCTGGGATGGCCAGGTGAGCGGGTGCATGCCGCGTGCATTACCTCTAATTTCATCGCACATGCAGCAGCAGGGAAGCCTTGAGCTTGTGCCTGGATGAAAAAAGGCACGAATTAAACAGTTTGCCTGAATCTGACACCTGCTTGCATGGCGGGGTACGTGCTTTGTATGCAGCTCTCTGTGGCGGTGTACATTCCCGCACCTGCGGGCACGCCAGAAGCGGCTGCGGCAGAGCAGCTCATGCAGCAATGCGTGACAGCTGTTGCAAGGGCACAGGACACGCCAACAGACTTGACGAGCAGTACCAGCACATCCAATCTCATCACGCACTCTGCAGGAGAGGTACAGTCAGAGGAGCTCATCTCCCCCTCATCTTGCAGGCCAAGTTGTGCTGGCCTTACAGTCTCACAACTGTATGCCAACCACCATGCACGGGAGGGCCACGCGTTGCTGCGGCAGTACATGGCTGACCAAGGCCTGGGTGATCCCACACCTCCCACACCTCAACCAGCATACGGCCAGCTTTACCCCATTAACGCGCTGCGTAACCTGGCGCTTGAGGTAGCAGACAGCCCACTGGTGCTGCCTCTGGACGCAGACTTTGTGCCCAGCAGAGGGGCTGCTGCTCAGGTGGGGAACAGCTGCCAGGCGTGTGTGGCAAGCATCACGTACTGCTTGCTATATGGCATGAGAAAGGGTTCGCAGAACCATGGGTGGTCCAATGCTGACCTCATGCTGTGTGCAGGCGGAAGCGCTCATGGGAATGCTGTCACAGGGCGAGGAGAGCAGCAGCAGCAGTGAGGACAGGCGCAGTGAGCACTGGGCGCTTGTGCTCCCACCGTTTGAGATGCGGCAGCAGGGGGAGGGTGGGCAGTCTGTTGGCACGTCAACTGACTCACCTTCAGCTTCTCTACAGCGCCCTGATGCTTCATCCTCAGCTTCAACACACCTTCCCTGGGTGCCTAGAGACAAGCAGCAGCTGTCGCAGGCCTGGGAGCAGGGCCATGTGGACAGGTTCCATTGCGGCAAGTGGGCGCCGCTGCAGGAGAGCATCGACTACCAGCTGTGGGTGCAGCTTGGCAGCGACGCTGCAACGGCAGCTGCAGGCTCCGCTAGCTCCACTGGGCCTCGTCTGAGCACAGCTGCTCAACATAGCGCCCACGAGGGCGACGGCAGCAGTTCAAGCAGCATCCATGGGGGACAAGCCAGTGCTCAAGAAGATCTTTGCTGTGCCCATACTGGCCAAGGCAGCGGCAATGTTCATGCTGATTGCGCCCAGGCCGCCACCACTGTAGACATACAGGACCAGGCGTATCCCGCCGCCTACCACGAGTACTGGGAGCCTGTGTGTGTGGTGCGGCGGGCTGCCATGCCCCTGTATGACGCGCGCTTCAAGGGCTATGGGCTGAACAAGGTGCAGCATGCGTACCACCTGGCAGCTCTGGGTTTCCGCTTCCTGGTGAGTACTGCCTAGCAAGTGCTGCATACTTCAATGTTCGCACTGACCATCGCTGGCAATATCTCAAGCTGAAAAGCCACCGGGCAGGCTCGGATTTGGCGTGTTGTCATGATCACCGCCTGGCTGCTCTGCCCATGTCTTCTGCCCCTGTCGGTTACTAGCACTATCCTCAAATGTGATTTTGGGTGTCTTGCTTGATGCCTGCGCAGGTCCTGCGAGACCACTTTGTGGTGACAGTGTCACATGCCCGCAGCCCGTCGTTCCAAGCTGCATTTGGGACGTCGGCAGATTCGCTGCACAAGCAGCGGGTGGAGCAGCTGTACCAGTGTTTCAAGGCAGAGCTCAAAGCAAACTCAAACAACAAATTTCCTGGCTAGAAGCACGACAAGTTTTGCCGCCACAAAATGTTGCTGCAACTGTTTGGCGGTGGTAAAAAAGCAGCTGACGGACTGTGTCACTGCCTGCATGTGATGATTCCCTTGATTCTGACCCGTAACTCTCATTGGTCTATCTTGCACTTTATGAGAAAACGTCCTACGCTGTTTCCAAGCCCACTGGAAGATGGAAGGCGTAAAATGGCCCACACTGTGCAGAATGCGAGCAGCAGCCTGACTTCACTGGAGGCACTGCGCAGTGACTTGGTTCAATCACATGGTTCAGCTTGTACAAAGCCTGGCTTGGGTGGTTGTACCTATGCAATGCTCATGGCTTGCATCTGTTCCTTGACGCCACTCTACCTGTACGTGCATGCTCATCGGCCGTTGCCGCCTCCTAGCTGAAACTGGCTTCTGCTCATCATCGCCTTGCGCTCTTCCCTCAGCTGCAAGGGTGGAGCAGCAGAGATGCATGGCGTAGGCAGTAGTGATTGCATTGCCAGCGCACCTGCAGCATGCAATGCATGCAACTCACACTTACCATCCTGTCCTTGCTGTAGGCTGTGGGCATGCCACGTGTCAGCGTTGATGGCTGCGACGGCGACAGTGGCTCACAGTCTTTGGCCACCACGCATGCTGCTGTGCCCAGAAAGTGGTCGGCCTTAACGGGGTGGTCGGCCGGCAGATAGCGCATGAAGGGACGAGACGGTGGTTCTTCTGCGATGTGCAAAGCCTGGAGGTCATTGCACTGCTTCCTTGGGGAGGGTCCACCACAACATTGTATTGTGCAACAGGCGACCCCAGCTCATGCACGCACCTTTACCAAACTCGTTGAGCGACATGTCTGATGCCTCAGTCCCCTACAGGGCCTCTGCTGCCTCGTGGTCTGCTCGAAGCTAGCCCAACACAAGTAAGTGAGGAATGGGGGAAGTGTGCAGCTGACGCACGCATGCGCGGTTTATTGTTTCAATGCATCCTGCAATATGTCCAGTCAGCTGGCGCCCCATGCGGTGACGCTTCACCCCTGGTAACAGCGCGCCCATCATGAGGGTGCGGCCTCCTCCTATCGACTTCACTCGAGAGAATGACGCAGCTAACGAGGCGCGTGTTGTGATTGAGCTGCTGGACACGGACGACGATGAGGAGCCAGCACAGCACGCAACGCACGCGGTGAGGAACACTGCAGCTGAGCTGCCGGCGATAGCACCAGAGAGGCGCCCATAAGCGAATTCTGTTGTTTTGTGTGCACATGGTGGTAGGGAGCTCGGCTCCCCATGCATGAAGTCTTGTCATGGGACTGTTACCCTTGTTTCCGCACCAGGAGCCCTTGGCAACGCCTCCTGCAGACCGTTCAGCAGCACAGGATGCGCACCTGAATCAGCCTGCTCCTTCGACCCCATCCTCAGGGCCAGCCGACCAGCAGGAGCGCCATGCAAGGCAGTCCCGCTGTGCCAGCATTGCTGGCAGTAAGCGCCCTGGCGCCTTGGGCCATGAGCTCTTGCAGGGGAGCCCGCGCCGGCTGTGCGAAGATAATGAGCAGCCACAGAAGAGGGCACGGCAGGCAGGCCCGGAGGAGGCCGGTGCAGGAGCAGGGTTGGCTGTGGTGTTTGTGAAAGGGGAGCTACGTCCTACAGGGGAGCTTTAGGGTGAAACTGGTGCTGCTGAGGTGGCAGAAAAGGCACAGACGGTGAAGCAAGGGGTGGGTGATGAGGCGGGTGATAAGATGGAGGGGATGGATGAAAAGGCACATTGCAGCGTGGGGGTGCAGGTGGCAAGCACAGGGCAGGAGGAAGCAGGGGAAGCAGGTACGGAGGCAGAGGCTGACGCGGCAGGATGGGATGGAGACGCGGGCCAGCAGGCTGAGGACTCAGAGGCAGGGGCAGGCGAGCCAACGATTGAGGTGGAGGAGGCAGCAGCTGCAGGGGATGTACAGCCAGCGGAGCTTGAGTGCGAGGCAGCTGCGTACGCGGGAGCCATGACTGAAGAGGCTGTGCTGGCCTCGCCTGTCCAGCCCAGCCCTGCGTCCTTCGTGCCCGAGCCTGCCTCTGCGCCGGCGATCGCAGCACCTGCGCCTGCAAAGGCAGCCAAACCGGCGCTCGCGTCAGTTGCTCTGGCTGATGTGGCAGCCGCTCGGCCACCGTCCCTCCCTGCCCTGCTCGCAACATCCGTTGCCCTGCAGACTCCTGCTACAGTATCCACAGCGCCCTCACCTGTGAGCGCACCGCCATCCTCCTTGCCTCCTGTAGCCTCGCCCTCCAGCCACTCGCAGCCTGCACCCCAGGACGCCACAGGGAGCCCCAACAGCCCAGAGCCTGGGTTGAAACCTCAGGGGCCAGCTGCTAGTGGAGGCAGCGCTGAACCTTGATTAAACCCCACTGGGTGCGTTGAACGGCCAGCTGTGAGTGGAGGCAGTGCTTGGCTGCCGTCACGTCCTGCAGAGGTCGCTGAGCAAGCAGCGCAAAGGGAGGGCAGCGTCCGCGTAGCCGAAACAACCCTCAGGACAGCTGGTGCACAGCAGTCAGCGGCAAGCACAGGCGGCAGTATGGCCGGCAGGACATAGGCGTCATCAGAGTGTGAGGATGACGCGAACACCTCAGGCACCTCACCTGCACATGGCGGGTCGGAGGTCCTGGAGGAGCCGCCTGCCGACCCTCCAGCCTCACCTCCTGTACCACTGGATGTGGCAGAGCAGCCGCCCACGCCTGCCAAAACCCCAATCTCACCCACGATGCGCACTGCGCTCAATTTGGCCGAGGAGGAGGTGCAGCAGCTGCGGAAGCACTGGCAGTTTGCCTCGGCGCACATCCCCCGCGCGTTGCTGCTGCCCTGTCAGCAGGAGCGGGTGTACAAGGGCGTGGAGGCGCTCCTGGCAAGTCCGGCTGGGCAGCGAACACAGGTGTGGGGAGGTGTGGGGAGTGGAGTGGGGTGGTAATGGGGGAAGGTGTGGGGAGTGTTGGATGGAAGGTGTGGGAAGTTGGTGCAAGGGTGTGCACTGGACACCCTGTGCATATCACATGGCAGGGTGGCGATATGGTTCTGGCAGCAGCAGACACATGCACAAAGGTACAAGGCAGCACAGGCTTTGATTCTGGTAATGATGACTTTAATTGGGCTGCACAATGAGGTACTTGCAGCTTTCAGAATCCATGCTGACCTTCAGCCCAGCCCACACCTGCACCGACCTGCAGGAGGCTGTCTGCCGCAGGGTGCGGGACGCCTCCGCCGCACAACCCTTGATATCCCTCACCCTCTGACCCTCTGAATCCACACTGACCTGCACCTACGTTTGCTTGCAGGATGCGCTGTGCCGCAAGGTGCTGGACGCCTCTGTCTCACCCATTGACCGCCTGGTGGCGGCCTACTGCCGCAAGTGGGTGTCCAAGGTGTGGGCCAAGGACAACCTTGCGTACCCTGGTCTCAACGACGCCCTCACTGCGGCTTAGGACCTGTTTGCAGCTGAGGCGGGGCCGGTAGAGAGGGCGTTGGCCAGGGCACGAGCAGCGGGGACTCGGAGGGCAGAGCGCAGCGGCGGCCGCCTGGCGCCGGGTGGGGCGTTGATTGGCGGCGGGGAGGGTGGGAAGGGTGGGGAGGGCGGGGAAGGGGGGCTGAGTGGATGACGAGCGAGGCCTCAGAGGGGTCATACTCTGGACCTTGAGTCGGTTCTGGCAGGGTTGCTGGAAGGGCCTGAACAGCAGTGCGGCGGGGAAAGAGGAAAGGGAGGCGGGGATGGTGCGGATGGGGGCGCAGCGGAAGAGGAGGAGGGGGGCAGGGCGAGCCGGAGGGTGCCGGGGTGGACGAGGTGGAGGAGGTGAAAAAGAAGCCAAAGGGTAGCCGCGAGGCGGCGATGCTGGTTAGGAACTACCGGCAGACCATGGAGGACATGGATCGCTTGATTGCCATGCAGCATGGCATGGATCGCCTGCGCTCAGACTTGGATTATGCTGAAGGGGACGAGGAGCCACAGCTTGTAGCCGGAGCTCAGGAGGGGCGGTGTGAACAGGGGGACGGTGGGAGTGATGGGCAGGCAGGCGCTGGCAGTGCGGGGCCTGTGCTGTTGGCTAATCACACACATGTGTGTGGTGAGGTTGGCGCAGGGGCAGGTGGTGCTGCTGCAGTGGAGGGTCATCATGGCAAGCAGGGCGGGGCTGACGCAGTGGCCGTACTGCCGCCGCCACCGCAGCAGCAGCAGCAGGGCCAGGCAACAGGCCAAGCATGAGGTCAGGAACCACGTAAGGCTTCAGGCCAGGCGTCAGGCCAAGCACTGCAGCAGCAGCGGCAGCAGCAGGAGCAGCAGCAGGGAGGCGCTGAGGCTGCCTGGCAGGCACCTGCGTGGGCAGAGGTCTGGTGGGGCGATGACGCTTGGCAGCGTGACCACGAGATTGGGGGAGAGGATGAGGAGGATGCATACCTAAAGCAGGCCGGCATCGAAGTGCGGGGGGAGGAGATGTGCCTGTTCAGGTGAGCAGGACACAGCAGCACTTGCCGTTGGTGTGTGTCGTGTGCCATGCTGAGCATTGTACGGGAGCAGTCAGACCTCGTTTGGCTGTAATTTTCAAAGGTGCCACACATGTGTGGGCACTCGCTGCTTGTACTCAGCAGTGTTCAGCCAACCTGTTTCCTTGCAGGTGCATGAAGGCTCTGTATGAGCTTTACCTTGCAGACGCAGGGCGTAGTGCAGTGCTGTGGAGCCAGCGGCACGAGCCTGGCAATGAGCCAAACCTCCTGCATCTGGCATGCACTCATGCGAATGAGAAGCCCCGGGGTGATGGTCGTGAGTGGGTGTTCACAAACAAATGTGTAGGGAGTTGGGATAAAGAGCGCAAAGCCACACGACGAAGTGGAGTGTCGTAGGTGCACACGTAAAGCAGCGCGACAGCCCTTCCTCTCGTCTTTGCCTTAATTTTGTTTCTGACCTCTGCACAATGTGAAGGCTGGCTGCAACTTATGGTTCGCCACCTGATGGCGTTGAAGCTCATATGACCCACCCTGCAGTTCACACCTCCCTCCTGTCCACGCTCACTCCTGCCCATCCAACATCGCCTTGTGCCCACAGGTTCACAGAGCGCAAGGGCCCCTACCGCATCATCCACCACCAAACAGCACCAGAGGAAGTGGAAGAGCTGCTGGCTGCCTGGACCTGGCGGCAGCTGGGGAGGGAGCCTACACTGCTGGAGGTAGTGCCGGTGAGGGCCGCCAGGGCAGTGGTTGTGAGCAAGGCGTTGCTTGCTGCCTGGGCCTGGCGCAAGCCGGGGAGGGAACCTACATTTCTGGAGGCAGTGAAAGAGAAATGGCAGTGCGAGAAACAACGGCGGAGGATGGAGGGCCCTGGGTTGGGTTAAGACTCGGTCACTGCGGTTGATTGATGTATGCTGGGTAACAAGTCAGCGCTGCCTGCCACAGGCGGTGCAGGCAAGATCAAATGG
This sequence comes from Chlamydomonas urium, assembly GCA_039880955.1. NCBI lineage: Eukaryota > Viridiplantae > Chlorophyta > Chlorophyceae > Chlamydomonadales > Chlamydomonadaceae > Chlamydomonas > Chlamydomonas urium. Next base: position 46,790 of record JAWZTI010000092.1, on the reverse strand, counting down.
TGGGCTCAAACTTTACGCCCTGCTCAACCGAAGTTAAAGGGCAGCTCATTGTCTCCCATTGCTTGAGGGGATGACGTTGTAGGTCTGATGACGATCCTTTGAATCCCTCTTGATGCATGCGTTTGCAGCACATGCCGCCGTACCTGCCCATCAACCCGCAGCTCCAGCAGTACACAGTGGGTGTGGATGACGGCGGTAAAGACCCACGCCTGGCACTGCATGGGCAGTTAGGGCTCAGGGTGCGAAGCGGCCAACCGCGTCAGCCGCTGCGTGGTAACTTTGTCACGGGTGGCGGCGGGGGTACCAATAACAAGCAGTTGGCGGCAGCGCGGCGAGTGGGTCTGGAGGAGGACTCAGACGGAGAGGCAGCTGGGCAGGGGGAAGCGCAGGAGCAGGCAGCAGTGACCATCGGGGGGCAGCAGCAGGCGCAGAGGCAGGGGCAGGGCCAGGGCCAGGGGCAGCGGCAGGGCCAGGGGCAGGGGCAGGTGCAAGGGCCTGCTCAGGCAAAGTGCAAGGTCACAGGCCGAAAGCTGCGCAGGCACATGCACCCCGAGGCAGGCGGCCCCGGTGTGTGCTTTGGTCGCCTGCTGGGTGTGTACCAGGGCCGCCACATATTCCACTGCAGCCTGCCCGGCTACATTGCGCACCTGCCCTCCTGGTTCCGGCCGTCTGCGCCTGAAGGCTACCCGGACGAAGTCATGCGCGACCCTGTGGTGAGTGGGCCATCCAGGCGGGGGACACCAGCGCAGGATATGCTTTGTTTCCTCTGCCGTGAACCTCACCTTGAAAGTGCGTTGAGCCTATCTTTGATGGAAGTGTGATGTGCGTTTGCATGAAGGTGTGAGTGCTTGTCGAAGCACATTCTCGTGAAGTGGGCAAGGCAGTCTCACTGTGTCATGCCCTGCCCCGCTGCCTGCGTATGGCTGCTCATTGGTCTTTTCACCTGCTGCTGTGATCCTTTTTTATTGTTGCAGGGCCCAAGCCAAGCTCAGCAGACGCAACCCAGCAGCGGCCAGCCTCGCCTACAGGGCGAAGCACAGGGCTCGGATCCCGGGGAGCAAGGGCGAGGCCAGGGTCAAGGCCAGGTCAAGAGCAAGGGTCAGGGCCAAGGACAGGTTGACAGCCAGTGCTCATGCAGACACAGGGCAGCATGATGCATGATGCAGACCCTACGACAGTGCCTGAAGGTGCCCCTCAGGCACAGGCAGACAGAGGGGGGTACAGGGAGCCACCAAATCTGGCGGAGGGCGGCGCTGGCGCCAAACAGTCTCTCGCTCAGAACTGCTCCATCATGGATGCCCTGCTGTTCACCGTGCCCAGGTGGGTGGCCTCCCCAGGCGTTGGCGCAAGGGAGACCGTTAATACGCCATGGGCGATTCAGGGCGCATGATTCCTTGGGCATCTTGGGAGTGAAATACTTTGGCTGCATCGCAGATGTCCCGAGGTCCTGTGGGATGGGAATCAGTTTCGTGTGACACTTGAGGTATCTCAGGGCAGGATGCCTTGGGGATGCAAGGGCGGATACCTGCCTCTGGCCGGACAGTGCCTGGGGAAGCCAACAGTGAGATACGCTGCAGCCGAGAGATCGAGAGAGAGATCGTTACAGAGGCCACCCAATCGGGCGGGGTATTGAAGACAAGGGGAAGCAATGACCACTCAATCCGAGGGTAACAACCGATGATGCTGCAGCCCACCGCGCTGCAGGCAGCGTGCTAGCGCTTACATTACGGTTGCTGCACAGCACCAGAACAAGCGTGTCTCTTTTGTGCGCTATGTCAGTACAGCCGACTGCCCATCGCCGACGGGCATGCTCAATCCTTTCACGGAGCGAAAGGAGTCCTTTCACTTACTTTTGCTGTGCCGCACCATGTCTTGCAGGTCTTGGCTGCAAGAAAAGATGGGGGAGCGCACCAACACGCCCAGCGGCAGGGCTGGCAAGAAGCTTCAGTCTGCAGACCCTACAGCTACGGCAGCGGCAGCAGCAGCAGTGCCAGCCGCGGCGGCGGGAACGTCAGCTGTCGGTGTAAGGGCTGGATCAGGACCCCAGACAGAACCAGACAGACCCCAGACAGAACCAGACAGACCCCAGACAGAACCAGGCACAGCGGCAGCGAAAGGGCCGGGGCGAGGCCAGAAGTGCCAGCGACAGCACTGACAGGGTGGGCGAGTGGCTGCTGCCCCTGATGGTTGCAACTGCCGACATGCCTCCTGGGAAGGACCTTGTGTATAGGTACGGTACCTTGTACCGGGACGGTAGTGCCAAGAGGCAGGAGGAGCTGGAGCAGGTGCTGGTGCTGGCGGCGAGGGCATGGAGGGCGGAGCAGCGGGTGGCGCTGCTGGAGCGGCAGCTGCAGCAGGGCCAGGGGCTGCAGCAGGGGTGAGAGAGGCATCAGGGGCAGGGGATGCAGGGGCAGGGGCAAGAGAGGCAGCAGGGGCAGCAGGATCAGGGACAAGAGGGGCAGGGGCAACAGGAGCAGCAACGGCATGTCATTGATGGGCAGCAGCAGCAGGCGCGCAGTTGTGTAGCCACAGCCGACAGGGTCATGGCCAGAGCTCAAACAGTCGTTGCAGCGACCGTCGCGGGCAGCCCCGCACCAGTGGCCTTGGAGTACGCACCTGAACCGGTCATCAATGCAGTAGCATCACTGTGGTCACATCTTGCCATCAAGATGTGTTCAGACCGAGCAAGCCCTAACCCTTTTGAGCCTAGTGTGGAGCCATGTGTGGAAGCAGGGTCAGAGGCTGGGGTGGAGATGGAGGCAGAGGGGGGTGCGGGCCCAGAGCCAAACAGCCCGCAGCAGCTGCCGCCGCTCCACTGGGCCATCGTGGCAGGGTGCAGCGCTGAGGACGTGCGGTGGCATTGCCGAGCGGCAGGGGCAAGCGACGAACATGCGGTCCGTGTCATCCACGCTGTCGACTCCCACGGCAGGACGCCCCTGCACATAGCGGTCATTGTCGGCAACGCAGCGGCAGTGTCGGAGCTTCTGAGACTGTACAGCAAGTCTGGGGCGGGGTAGGCGTTGGAGTTGCGGGATGCAAAGGGCAGGACGCCCCTAGAGCTGGCGCGGGAGCTGCAGCAGTGGTGGGCGGCTGCCGTGCTCAGCTCGTACGGCCAGGTGTTCGGGCAGAGAGACCAGCCTCGGCAGGGGTAGCTACAGCTGTTTGATAGCTAGCTGTTTGCCTGGGTGGGGGGTGGACCAGTGGCTCAAGTGTAAGGCCTGCCTGTGCAGGGCGAGTTCGAGGTGGAAGCAGGCAGCAACGGCACTTTAATGCGGAAGGTTGTAAGCTTTGTATGTTGAGTCGCAGTCTACCATTGACAAGGCATGCCCTGCAGTTGCAGTGGCGGCTGCGCCTATCAGTGCACTTGCACATGCCAACCTGAGGGCGCAGGCTTTCTTGTCTTCTTCTGTTTATCTGCATGCAACACATGGGCGAACTTTTTGAGTGAACGATATACCCTTTGTGATCCCGACATCTATGATTAATGTACAACGTTTCCACAGCCATGGCTGCTGCAAGGGTAGTCGATGTGAGTAACATCACGTAACCATCCTGACACCCCTTCAACAGTGAAAGGAATGCAGCACCCGATACAAACGGGGGAAAGGAATGAGGATGAATAATGACATGCGGACGACACCTGAAGCCGCAGCCGCAGCTCAGGCCAACGACTCCTTGCACCACAAGTAGCCCTGCTGAAACATAGCCGGCGCCCTTCGTGCCTACACTCTCAGCTTGCCCGCTTGGTAGTCGCTCGTCGGCAAACCACCCATAGGTGCCACCCTGTTCATTATCTGCATGGGCAAGGCAGAGTGTCAGCCTTCCTTGTCAGATATGCGGTGCATGGGACGCATGTGCTCGCACGTTGGCTTGCGGCACTGCCCAGCCACTGCTGCCAGAAGAGCATCTTCAGCACTGCCCAGCGCTCTGCTACATCCTTAACAGCCTTGGCCGCACTGGTCTGCCTGCAGCTGCAGCTCCCTGTCCCACATGCCTACCATTCCGCGTTTCCGTTGAGATGAAAGGAAAGCCCAGGCAGCATGTTCAAGAGCTTAGATCTGGCAAGGCGTTGCCTGGGCCCTGACCTCACGCGTGCCCTTCCCTCACCGTCTTTACAAAGGGCAGGTTTAACAGTCTGTTGAGGATCGGTACTTGTCGGAAGAACTGCAGAACCGTGGGGAAGAACTCGCAGAACAGCAGCCAGAAGCCATAGGCCTCTATCAGCAGCCCAACAATCGTCCACCCATACACGACCAGTGCGCAGCCACCCAGGTAGAATGTGGATCCCTGTGCGGAGTGCAACAGAAGGTTGAAGCAGCAGCAAGAGGTGGAGGAGCGCACTTGCACTGTCATTGGATGCAGAGCCGAGCAGAGTCTGAAGAAACTGTCCAGGTGGAGGGAGCCTGGGGGCAGGGCAAGATGTGGAGGCTGTCCCACTAGATATGTTACCCCTGAGCCACCCATTTACCCCAGCACGACCAACAACAAATGCTGCATCTCCTACACAAGTTGGGGCCAAGTGGCCTGCACTCCCGCCTTTCCATGGTTCACAGCCAGATGCTACAATGCCCCACCGTTTGGTGCTGCATTGCCCTGCTACCTCACCTTTCTGTTTTTCCGGCGTGTAAAGAACTGCACGGTCGACCGCAGCCCTATTGTTGTTGATAGGCCCGCTAAGAATAGGAGCTGTCATGCAGCAGCAAGGAATCAGGGAGGTCAGGTTCAGCAGCACCCCTGGCAACACGCAGCCAGTGCCACACGGTCGCTGCGGAGCGTTCACAACCTGCACCTTGCCGCTGCCTTTAGCCACACCCCACCCCACTCCACTCCGCTCCACCCAACGTGACCCCACCGATATCCCAGCCTGCATCCTCGCCAGCAGGCTGTCCCAAGAGCCCCTCCCCTCATTACCTGGAGCACAGCACCCACTCCAACCTTCCCTACCTGCCACTGCAAATAAGTGTGCTACCTTCCCACAATAAAAAAACACACAGTCAACCAGCTGCCTTACAATTGCAATTTTCTTGCTAACATTCGAACAGCGTCCCCTGCCCATGGTCCATCCGCAGCCGCTGGTAACTGCCACCTACCGCCAGTTGTCCAGAGCTAGCATGCTGCACCATGCCAACTACGAGAGTGTCAGGCAACACTCTCTATGCACACACCCTTACAGGCAGCTCTAGCCCCACCCCGGGTGAAGCTGGGCTGCTAGCGCACGCCTTGGCCCTGTTACCTACGTTGCCCATGGCTATGAGCCCTCGATCAAAGAAGAAGATGATGCCGACGAGCCCAAACAGCACCCCAAACGCAGTCAGGCCCAGCCCAATCTCTGCAGGTCCCATGCAGAAGTGGCATGCGTGAGCTTGGAAGCAGTCAGTGCCTGCCAGCTTCAACGTGCTACTGCTGCTGTGCCGTAGGGACTCACTGCGTTGGTCGGTGAGCCATGCGCTCCCGAGCATCGCTGCTGCCGCTGGAGCAAGACACCAGAAGGCTGGAAACCAGACTCCCCTTGGCTACTGAGCCAGCCTCCTGGTGCAGTTGCGACCCAACACGCTGTCGCTACTGACGCCTGGTGCTCCGCGCTGCTGCCTGACGCCAGAGCCAGCTCCACCTGAACACTGAAAGCGCGCGCTGAACAGAAGAGACGAGCACGCAGCGTAGGGCTGTGTGGCTGATGCAATGCGAGGTGAGCTACCCGCATGCACCCGCATTGTCAAAACTCAACAGTCAACAGGTGTGAAGCAAAAAAGCCTTGAAATCACAAATCCTGCCACAGCTGGCTGCAGCTCGCAAATTTTCATGCACATCAGTCCTTGTATCCTGTCTGTTCAAACCTACCGTTGCGTCTGTGTGGCTGCAGCACCGTCCTGACTGCCAGGGAGCTGCTGCAGCGGCGCCTGAGCATGTGCCCAACTCTGCAACGCAGTCATGTTTACCTTCACCGGCTTGTACGGCACATGCACATCTCTGAACGCTATCGTCCCCGTGAACATCGACTCCAGCTCTGCTAGCGTGAGTATCGAGATGCGTGACTCGATGTCGGCCGAGCCGTACGTGATGTACACCTGCCCGCTCGGGCTGACATCCAAGCCGCACGCAAAGGCGATGAACGCCGTCTTTGCCTTGTACGTAGCGTTGAACACTAGCGGTAGCTCGTCGCTGACCGCTGTCAGCTGGAAGGGCGGCCGCTGTGCGACCTTGAACGCAAAGTGACGGTACAGACGAATGAGGCCATTGTCAAAGCGCTCAATGTGGTGCATGACTCCCAAGTAGAAGGGCTGGCCGCTGGGCGACAGCGAGCCCGGTACAAAGGCCAGCGGCGGGCCGCCGTGCACGTCGTACTTGGCAAATTTGGCCATCATGTCTGCGTCGTGCGTTGTCCACCTGTGCAGGCCGCGGGAGCAGGCGCAGAGTCAACGCCATGGCCGCAGCAAGCTACACAAGCACTTGAACGAAGCGCTGTGGCCAGCTGCAACCCCATAAGCGCGTCAACTTCCCTGGCTTGCCGCAGCGGCTAGCCCAGTCCCTGGCAGTGGCTGCAGTGCAGTCCTAACCCATGAGCTGCCCACCTGAATTCCCGAGCGTTCGCCCCGCCGCTGGTGACCCACCTGTGCACCGACTTGCCACCGGGCAACACTTCAAATACCATGTGCGGCTGGACGGTATACGTCACATACAGGTGCTCGGATCCAGCACCGTCCTGCACACAGACGCAGAAAGGACATTTGCACCAAGTTGGCCCATTGGTTCCTAGGTTTGGTCACTAGCAAAGCCAGCATTGAGGCCCCGGCAACATCCACAGCAAGGTGGATGGTGCCCGCTGTTGGAAGATGACGACGCGTACTTTGCTTGTTTGAATAGCTTCCACTCAACCCACCCTATATACAAATGGCATCCAGTTCTTCTCCATGGCAAAACGCTGCCATGAGGGGTACAGCTGGTACGTGGCTGGCAGCAGCGCCAGTGGCTCTTTGAGCACCCAGGGGTCACTGTCTGGGACACCATCGTCCTTGTGGATCTGTCGATGGATAACATGTCAGAGGCAGGGGTTGACAACGAGGTGCATGCAAGGCGGTAACTTTATAGGCTGTTTTCAAGTGCAAGGCTGCCCTGACCCGAGTGCCCTTGCAGCATGTCTCCTTGCCTGCACAACGCAATGGGCGCCTCGACTGGAAAAAGTCAAACAGAGCCCGGCCACATCTAGAAGCCCTTCCCAGCTCCTCACCAGCGCAATCCACTGGTGGTACACCAGGAAGCCCCCGCACATGGCGCTGCTGCTTTGGCGCCGCGGCTTGCGTCCGAAAATCGCGTATACGCCTCGCCCTGGCCAGCGCCACACCTGCAGGCGGAGTTAGCAGTGTTGCCCCAGCTTCTTAATAGGTGCTTGGCCGCACCAACATCTGCTACAGCATGTATACCTGTATCATACCGGGGAGCTGGGGTAAACCGGTGGCATGTGGCGCTTGCGACACTGTGTGTTTGGAATGCCTTAGTTCTGGATGCAACAGCAACAACTTCTGTGCTGCCTCACCCCTGGCTGGCGATGCTGATCATGGCAAGGAGACTTCTCCTGAGTGCAAAGTTGCTGTGGGCTATCGTGAGCGTCCCTGCAAACACACAGCCCTACAATGAGCGCACCTTGACGTCCCCCATCCCGGAGGTGTCCAGCTTGCCGCTGCGCACCCTGGTGTCAAACTCGCACTCGTCATACTCCACACCCTTCCAGGGGTCAAACTGGGCACAGCTGCGCAAGGACAGTCAGTGTAGGCCTGGTTACTGCTGGCGACGGCCAAGCTGCTCTAGTGGCGTTGTCTTGTGCAGTGATTCTGCCTCAGATGCAGCGATGTTAAACCGTACCTCATGCTGTGCACATCGCCAGCACGCGTGCCCTGGCACATGTGAAGGCGGTTGCACCACCATGTCTTGCCCTTCATGCGCTTGAAAGACGTGTCCTTTGCTGCTGACACAAACGTGCCCTGATGCTCCACGAGCGAGGGGTTGTACCATCTGCCATCGCAGCGTGCACCACTGAGTGAGTGGCTACCTCTACCAGCGCGTTGATTCAACATGCGAGGCTGGCAACAGCAGCACGCTGGCGCACTTTGGCTGCGCCCACTTGAGCTTGACGTCGGTCAAGGCGTGCACTGGGCGCTGGCAGCAGGGCAGCGCCACCGCCAGCAGCAGCAGCAGCGTTACGAGAGCCGCTTGTGTCGCCGGCATGTCATACTTGGCGTTGCAGCCCGGGGGGATGGTGCCGTTTCGAAGAGTGCGCGCTGGCAGCAGTTTCGGTCTGTCGCACGGTTTGCTACTGCAATTCTGCCCTTGATTCATTCCCCTGCTGCATGTCGGTGTGCTGTGCGGCAGCCATGTGCAACGGGTGCCTGTGGCAGGCTGTCACAGCGCAGAGAGGCAGTCCGACCTTCCCCACACTGGTCGTCTTTTGCAAGTCTTGCACACGTGTATGGTTGCACATCTGCTGAACGTGCTTCTCTGATAGGCGTGCACACATGCATCCTCGTGAGGAAGCTTGATACGGAGGCGCTGCAGCATGGTTATCAAGTGAGTGCAGAGTGAGGGCAGCGGCAGGCGGTGCATGCAGCGTGTGCCAGCGTGACAAGCGGTGACACAGCCTTGTAACCTCATGCACAGAGTGAAACGCGCGTCCACGTCGCGCGGCTCGGGGGAAGAGCCGCACGGCGATGCTGAGCCAGCGCCACGCCCAAAGCTCTCACGCAAGAGCTTGGAGAGCTTACAGGACTCTGGCGACGCGCCGGTGCCCAGCAACACCGCATGCTTCCAAGTGGTGGACCCTGCATGCCCAGAGACAAGCAGCATGCTGCTGCCCAAGGTCGCTGCGGCGCTGGAGAAGCTCATGGAAAGCCTGGAGGGCACAGCGGAAATCAGCAGCCAGGTGTGCATGTGGGGCGCATGGCGCACAGCACACCGCAAACTAAGGCAGCAGCAGCGGCAGCGTGCAAGTAATGAGGTATGAGGGGCATCAGCTTTCCACCTCAGCATTTCACCACAGCAGGGCAGTGGCAGCAACTGTATCAGCAGGCAACACACTTTGCCGGCTCCCCTTGCAGGTCAAGGCGTCGGCGTTCCACGGCCTGCGCCCACCGCCCATCACGCTGGTGGACTACCTGCAGCGCATTGCTCACTACACCAAGTGCAGCCCTGCCTGCTTCGTGGCAGCCGTCGCATACCTTGACTGGAACTACCAGGTGTGTGTGTGCACAGCGCAGTACCAGCTGTACAGTGTCTTGGGGTGGGGTGGCAGGTGTTTGGGCAGGTGCACAGACGACGACGCCTTGTGGCAGCCGTTCTGTTTGTCACCAGGTTCACAAGATGCACTGCGTGTGCACTACCTTCAGCATCTGCCGTCAGCCTGCTGCTCTCCAGCAGCCTTTCAACACACCTGCCCTGCTCCGCCTGCTTCCCCTCCTACAGCGTGATCCAAGTATGGCCCCCTGCCCCCTCAGCATCCACCGTCTGATGCTTGTCGGCTCACTGCTGGCCACAAAGCTGCTGGACGACAAGCGCCACAGCAACGCCTTCTGGGCGCGTGTCGGAGGCGTGCCCCTGCCTGAGCTCAACGCCCTGGAGCTGCGCATGATGAGCATGCTGGACCACCGCCTGCTGGTAACGCCCGAGGTGCTGCGGCGCTACATCAGGCAGCTACAGGTGTGTTTTGCCACCAGGGTGGCTGCCGGGATGATGGTCTGCTTGGTTGGTTGCGTATGCGTTCAAGCGTTCAAGCATGTGGGCTTTGAGCTGAACGTTTGCTGCAAGCTGCACATTGGGTTTCAAGCGCTGCAGCAAGCAACGCCGCCTGGAGATTCCTGACTGCTCACCCCACTCACCCTTCACCCTCAATTGCAGACCGGCACGCTGGTGCTGGGGTATGAGCCTGTCAGCGAGGCTGTGGGCCGCAAGCGCCGCAGCACCGGGGGCTACTCCTCGTGTGGCATGTCTGCTGGATCGGAGCACCGCAAGAGCAGCCGGCGTGACGGCAGCTGCCACAGCGGGCACGGCCCCGCAGTCTCGGGCGCTGACTGCAGCATGGGGTCAGTGGGCAGGGTGTCCAGCGGTCGCCGATCTGCGGGGGGCCACCCTTCCAGTGGGGGGCACCACTCGGTGGGGCACCCGTCCATGTCAGGGGGGCACCCGTCTGCAGGCTGTCACTCGAGTGGAGGTGGGCAGGTATCGCTGGCCCAGCCCCGGACGTCTGTGTCGATCGGGCACCCTTCGACAGGGTGTCACCCTAGTGGGGGGGGCGGGCAGCCGTCTGGAGGGCAGCCGTCGGGAATGTACCCGGTCAGTGGCAGCGAGCGGCAGCTGTCGTATGGTGATGGCCCTGCAGAGCAGGAGCACGCAGGGGAGCCGCACTCCCGCCAGGCCTCCTTCTGTTCAGTTGGCTTGATGAGGCAGAACTCAATAGTACACGATGCAGGGCATGATGTGGGGCATGATGCGATGAGCATGGGGTCGGTCGGGGTGAGTACAGGGAGAGGGAGCGTGGCAGGGCAGGGCAGCAGCGTGGAAGACGGGGACGACGACATGGCGACGGATTCAGAAGGGCCCAGCAGGGAGGTGGTGGAGCAGGGCGCAGCTGGACCCGAGGAGGAGCTTGTGGCAAGGCAAGGCTCTGCATCGGGACGTCGCCAACGCCGGCACCACCGCCAACAGCAGCGCCCGGGGACGCCAGGCACGACGGCTCTCAGCGAGGGCGAGGGCAGCGGGCACGGGGCGGGCTGCGTGGCGAGGGGGCGGAGGGGAACGACCGCGGCACGGCGCCCTGCGTCGTCCGCCGCATCGGGCATGCATGCCTCTGCTGCCAGGTGGACGGAGGAGGACGAGGAGGATGAGGATGTCGGCACGGGGGGCATCGAAGGCATGGCGCCCGCAAACGTACAGCCGCCTGCAGTGCTGGCGGTACGGTCGGTGTCGGCGTCGGGGCCGAGGCCGAAGGCGCCCCACGCGCTGCGTCGTGTCAGCTGGGCGGATGCTAAGCGGGGTGCCGGCAATGCTGGCGTCAGGGACATGCAGCACTAGCAGCACATATCCTGCAGGATGGCATCAGCAGCTATGAATGTCATGGCCACAATGCCCACAAGAGCAGCCAAAAAGGTGCAAAGGACATGAGTTGCATGCTATGCATCCTTGCGGCAGTTGGTTGTAGCAACCAGCACCATCCTAGCCATGGCAACTTGCAAGGAATGTCACACGAGCATGTGGAATGTGGGAGCACATGTTGTGCTCTTTCCCGCAGGATGGTATTTGGATCCAGCGCTGGCATCGCGCTGTTACCGGACACTGCATGTGTGCAACGCAGCTCAGCTCTCGGGCCTGGGTCGCGGACTCTTGCGCACAGGCAGGATCACTCATGCAGCGTCACTTGGACGATGCCTTACCACTATTCATACGCGTCAGCACTGTTGATGAGCCTGGTAAGCTGTGGCTGTGCTCTCTTAGGGAGTAACACACTAGCTTATTAGTCTGTAGCTTGCTTCGCCCATGTTGACACATGCATGCCACCGCCACTAGCGCACCCTGCCACAACCCCACACACATTTGACCAGTTGAGGCTGAAGCCTGCTGCAACAAGGCTGCTGCAGATGCTGTTGCTGTACCTAGATTATCAGGCCACGGACAAGGCTGCTGACCATATTGATGTGAGCTTTCATCCTCGGACATGCCTTGTACGTTGTTGCGTACGAACTGCGCCTGTTTTAGCATCGGTGCATCACTTTACTTACAGTGTCAAGCAGCAAGAACTGGGCCGTATGCTGTGACAGCATTGCTGTGAAGGGGATAGCTCGGCATGTCGGAAAGGTTGGCGTGGGAGGGCCACCAGCCAGCAGTGACGAGGCACCACCATGGAGCAGATGTGTTACAGCTCTGTTGAATGTGAATCCACAGCCCAGGCTGGTTGTTGCTGCGATCATGTGCAGTCCTGCAGGTCTCTTATAGTAGGTAGGTAGGCCATTTTACAGTCCGTAGGGCGCCGCAAGGGCACAAGGGATCCTGCTTAGCAGCTTCCTGCCAACCCCCCTTACCCTCTGAAACTGCTAGAGCCGCCCCCCGTGCTGCCCCTCTTGTCCAAGAAGCAGAACGCAAAGCGGCAGCTTCCAGCCAGCTTCTGCTGCGCCGCCGCTGCCACCAGGGCCTGCAACTGGCGCGCGGCAGGCAGCGTCTCGCTGCGCGACAGCACAGCGCTGCCTGCTGGCCCTCCTGCGCCCCCCCCGGGCGCGCCAGTCGCCCCTGCAAGTGTAGCAGCAGCAACAGTGGCAGCGGAATGTGGTTGATTGGTGGCAGCAGCACCGCTGCAAGTACAAGCAGGAAGCCAAACACCTAACACGCAGCCTCTTTCTGTCTCTTTCTCCAGCGCAAAGAACACTCCTTCAGCCTTCCCTGCAGCCCTATACCTTTCACACTTTCATCCCCTTGCCATACCGTGCGTTTCCAAGTTCTCAATCATCACACCGCCCGCCATCTCGCACGTGCGCTGCAGGATGCCGGGTGTTGGGATCTGACCCATGTTGTCAGTGAGCGAGAAGTTGTACATGGCAACGTCCTGGTGGCAGCGCACCTACAAAGGGAGCAGCAGGACTGTGTTACCAAAGGTGTTGTCTGGTTGAGCTCCCTGCTCTTTACATCAGGCCTGTCAGCGGTCAAATGTGCAACCTTGCAGCGGCTGCACACATCGAACCACTTGCCCTCCGCAGCCTTGAAACTTTCCTCCTCTAGCCCCTCCCTCCCCTCCTCACCTCTGCACGCGTGATCCAGAACCCAGCCATGCTGAGCTGCTGAAACAGGTCCAGCAGCGCGCGCTGGTCTGTCGCCTGCACGTGCAGCTTCACGCCCTTGGGGAAGCGCCTCTGCACCGCGCTCTCCAGCATGTACTTAAGCTTGTGGGCGCGCTGGGCGTCCCAGATCGCCTCGCCATAGCGTGGCCGCACGTAGAACAGCTGGCTGGCTGCGTCGCCCTCACTGCCAGAGGAGGATGGGGGTGGATGGGCGTTTTGAGGGGAAAATGTAGGTGTGACAGCGGAGTGGGATGGTGCTGAGACTTCCGAATCAGTCTGCCGTAGCACAGCCGCAGGTGCTACAGCTGGCGAGGCACGCCTGTCTCACTGGTTTTCATCGAGGTTAGGGTAGGTTAGAGGCAGTCTTGTCGGGGCGCGCAGAGCGGAGGGGTTTGCATGTGCTTGAGGAGCGGATGGATGTCAACCGCCCATGACATGCACGTGCTGATGTGATATTGCCAGGCTGTATCATGATTGCAGGCGCACCAGCAGCCTCTGAATTCCGCAGGACCACCACTGCCCCCCCTGTGCTTCCTTATCAACATGTTTGCACCCGCCGGTTGCGCTCTAGAAAGGCTTTCCAAGCCCCCCCCAACCATCGCTACCTGCCCTGTTCCTTCCGTCACCCCAGCTTGCTTGCCTGTCGATAGTGCTGTGGTACACATCGTAGTTCAAGTCCGCAAAGGTGCACACGGTGTCAAAGAAGAGCTTGTTGCGGTCCTTGGAGGAAATGGTGACCAGCCAGTAGTTGAGGATGGGCGAGTGCTGCAAAGATGGGCATTTGATCAAGAGGTCAGCACATGGGTGGTGCACGCCTTGATCAAGAAGTCAGCATATGGGTGGTGCACGACAGGGATCAACATCCCTGACAGCACTTTGGGTGCCCTGCAGCAATCCTATTTGTCAGCACTCTTGGGCCGTTGCAACAGTGTGATTCGACTATGGCCAATTGTGCAGGCTTTCTACCACAAGCACACACATATATCTTGACCGCTGCACGCGATGGGCCCTGAGCCCACCTTGCCCCACTCCGCCCTCTCCAAACCCACCTGAATCTTGACCGCTGCACGCGATGGGCCCTGAGCCCACCTTGCCCCACTCCGCCCTCTCCACACCCACCTGAATCTTGACCTCTGCAGGCGCCAAAGGCCCTTTGCTGGTTGGCGAGTGTGGCATGCTTGAGTCCCACGCCAGCTCGTTTGACAGCGCGGCCGTCGGCGCCGGCGCCATCTGCGACGCCCCCGTGACAGTCGCCTTGGGCCCCGAGCTCACCCTCTCCAGCAAAGGGGGCGTGGAGGGCAGCGTGCCGGGCGCGGCCGGGCTGGAGGACGTCTGGCGGGTGGCAGGTGTCTCGCTGCCTGACTGCGTGCCTGTGACACCCGTGGCTGTTGCACCTGCAGTAAGCGCCCCCGCCCCGGTCACTGCCGCCCCTGCCCCTGCTGCTGTGGCTGCGCCTGTCGCCCCCAGCGCCCCCAGGGCTGCAGCATTGGCGGCCCCACTGACCATGGAGGACCAGGACCCACTCCTCCGCGGGCCCTTGGGAGATTCGCCCCCAGCGCTCACCGCCCCGCTCGCACCCCCGCTGCCCAGCCCTGCGCCAATGCTCAGGCCTGTGCCGGAGTTGTAGCTGGCCAGGGCGCCAACTGCGATGGCGACCGCAGCTGCGTCATCTGCCTGCTGCTGCTGCAGGCGCACCTACGTTGGTGGTGAGAGGGGAAAGAGGTGATGTACTCACAGCTCAGTGCTTGATAATGAGCTTACTGATGATAAGCTTTTACTTACAACTCAGTGCTTGATGATGGGCTGCACATTCACTAGCCCTAGCAGCTGCGCACGTTGCCTTGTAAGCATCAGGAACCCTGCACCTTTCTAAGCCCTGTGTGTTCCCGTCTACAAGCTCAAGCTTAAATCAAGCCCACATATCGACGGCCTCCTGCTGCCTCCCCTAGCCTTCATCTCGCCGCCCTGAGTCACCCAGAACTATCCCATCCCACTATCCTACTGCCCACCAACTCACGCTCAAACCCGCCCACCTGCTGGCTTACACCCCCCTGCTGCTCCTCCCAGCTGTGCACCTCGTCTCGCCACTCTAAACCACCGTATACCTCCCATCCACGCTATGCTCCCGCCTGCTATCTTCTGAGGCTTTCATAAAGCCCACCCACCTGCTGGCTGGCGGCCCCCTGCTGCTCCTCCCAGCTGCGCAGCTCCTCCAGCAGCAGCAGGTGGTGCAGGCGGCGCTCATGGTGGATGTCGCCCCGCACCATCTCCATCTTCACCACCGCGTCCTCACCCCCAAGCATGCCCCTGAGCGTCTCCTGCAGTCGGTCCGCCTTGGCACTGTCGCCAATGGGAACGCCGCGTTCAGTGACGCTCACCACCAGCGCCACGCGGTTGTGGAATGTCCACACCTGACAAAAGTGTGGGGAAGTGTGGGAAGCACATGGATCAAACCAGACTGGTGATGACAGCCAAGTATAGGCCGAGTATGTGAGTGCCTCACATTGCGCACTCACCGCTGCTGAGGTCACTTCCAGGTTGTTGGAGACCATGAGCTGAAGGACCGCAGCGAGGAGGCCGGTGGAGTCACAACCCGACAGCTCAAACACGGAGCAGCTGCCGTGGCCTTGGTGCGCTTCCGAGTCAACGCTGAGGAGCTGAGGGGAAGGTGGAGGCAAGGTACAGGGGAGGTGTTCAAACATTCTTCATTTTTCGCCATGGTCACAGTCATGGTCTTAGTCATGGTCATGGTGTGCATCAGCACAAAGAAGCTGTTGGAAGTGGTGCAGGGGGGCAGGTGATGGGGGATGACTGGGTGTCTAACGGTGAGGATCGTGGTGTTGTGCACAGCAGTGGCGGCTGGTGACCTGCTACTCTGCAGGCGCCACTGCTGCTGCCATGCCTCCATACTCTCATGCCAGTTCTCTCCTCACAGACCCCATCCATCCGCTTTCCACTTGTTCTGCGCACAAAATCCAGCTCGCAAGCAATCTGCACCTCCCTTGACTCCCACCCCATCGTCCGTTTGCTGCCTGTTGCCCTGCCTGACATGCTTCGTCCGCACCCACCCCCCCTGCCCTGTCCGTCGCATCCTCACCCTGCGGATGAGGTCCAGCTTGCGGGCGTCTTGCACCTTGCCCTTGGGTGTCTCAGTCACAAAGAACTCTGCATCAACACATGCAAAACACATGCAGGTGTTGGTGCTGTGCGCCTTTCCTGACCTCCATCCCCTGCCCTGTCCATGCTATTGGAGCACCAGGCTGATAGGCTGGGCTGCGCATGAGCATTCATGAAGCCGGTAATGGTCAGGCGCAAGCTAGGCACTCCCAAGCACCGGCTGTATCCGAGGTAGCAGGCTGCGCTAGGTGTTCCAGGTGCTAACCCTTCACTAGCGCACCATCCACGAACCAGCCGCCATCAGAAGAGATGCGCGCACGGCGGATGCTGAGCCCTAGCTCCGTGAGGCATTGCACCACCTAATACATGGGTGTCGTGCACACACGCATGTTTGCATGGCTTGTCGCCTGGTTGCCTTTGCAGCTGAGCTGTCCATGCTGAAGATGTGCTGTCATTGCAAGGCGCTGACGGAGAGCTGTAGAGTGCTGATGCGGATTGGAGCACAGCCACTGCTGACAGAAGTTGTGGTGCAGCGGCAACCCAACTCCTCAGCAGCACTTGATGGCCATGCGCCCATGTCTATGTCCAGCCCCCTCCTTGCCTCAATCAGCGTGCCCGGCCTGTTGGCGGAGTCTATGGTGATGACGGTGACGTCGTCATAGGTATCGTTGTCGATTTGCACGTTGGGTGGGTGCAGGCGTAGCTCCAGCGTCTCATACTCCAGCAGCAAACCATCGCTGGTGACGCTGCTCAAGTGCTGACTGGACTCTGTCTGCCTGCAAGTGGACGCAGCGCGCGCTGCTTGGGTTCGCCCGGGCCTTTTGTTTGCAACAACATCAACATCCTGACTCAAGGGCCTTGCCTGTACTCATTGAACGACTGCAGGCTGCCAATCTTGCGGACATTTGTGCCGCGCAGGAGCAGCGTGTTCATGGTGGCGTGCTGGGGGGCTGGGGTTCACCCTCAGCTGCTTGTTAGCCTGGCTAGCTGCCTTGTTGCCGCATGTTCCAACAGATCAGAACAAGCTTGTCAAGTGGCATGTAGGAGCTCCACCACGTGTTGTCAAAACTGGGGGAGATGTGGGTTACTTCATACCAGGTCCGACCGCGGGTTATTCCAGAGTCTGGAGTGCACAGTTCCTCATTTACTTACAGCCTCTTTTCCCTGCGAGCGCTGTCCTAGCTCACCCAGCTGCCCGATTGGCAGCAGCTCAGCACTGCTTCTGGGAAGAGAATTGCTGAACGCCCTGTGACACCTCGGCCATGACAAGCAGCACTTACACACATGCGGCGGCACCGTTAGCAGAATAAATTTTTAACTTGAATCGAAGTCCGCTTTCCAAAAGTTGACAGATCCCTGTCTAACGCATGGGCGGCCAGTCGAAAGAATTCCAGCTGAAATCGCTGCACTTGTGCGAGATGCCTCTCACACCTGTGCGTATGTGGCACACAGTAAACAAGGGGTCAAAAAAGGGGCAGACCGAGGCACTGTAAGGGCATGGTCCAATTACATACCGCGCTGCCCAAGGAATCAACCCAAAGTGTGGGCTGCTCATCCCCTGCCCGACGCACATTGCAAAGCGACACAAAGAGCCGCACCTCCTACACACGCAGATTCACAGACAGTCGAAAGGGCCTGAAATAGCAAGCCCGCAACCCTGGCTTGCAACAGAGCTGCAACAACCCAGGGCGCACCAGCCTCAGAGCCATGTGCACCTCAGCAAGGCAGCGCAGCGCATCAGGGTGTGCGTCCAGCCCTGCAGCGAGCCTGCAAAGTGCAGCTGATGCATTCTGTTCTGTTGGTTCAATTGCTAGCTGAACCTGGTTGGCAAACAGTACACGCAGTTTGACGGTCACCTTGCTTGTGCAAGGTGCAGTGCAACTCATCTACTGTGCTGCTGCTCAGTATTTGCAAGGGGTAAAACTGGTCGCCCACACAGTGGGTAGTGGGTCAGGGGGATCAATGCACTCGCTCACGTTTGAAGGGTTGGTAAGGTTAGGGCAGGCAGGCATAGTGCGTTGGAGGCCGTCAGGTCAACCATGAGACACACACTTCCACTCAATCCCTCTGGAAGGAGCAAACAATTTGATGGCAAGGAATGCAGGGGCTGTTTCCACTCCCTCGCGTCTGGCGTGCGACATGTTCCCACATGCATGTGGGGCGTGGCTCCTGCCACACCACATTCTTCACAGGGGCGTTGTCCAGCCATGCAATGCAGTGCGTTGAACGCACTATCGTCCGCCACTCTCTGATGAGGATGAGAGGGCAGCTGCATCACTCGCTGCTCGAGCACCAGCTGCTCATGAATTGCCAGCGGGCTTCACGTGATTGAACATGGGGCGGTGGTAGTGGCCGCCACAGTCAGGGCACTCGATGAAGCGCTTGGACATACACAGCGGGCAGGAGTCTACGAACAGGGTGTGGCAGGGGCATAGCAATGTCAGCCAAGACGCCATATCTTTCCCACAGCACTCAGATTCCATTGCATCAGAACACGCAGTGTGGGGATGGACATCCATGTGAAGCAGCGTCAATGCCTGAAGCTTGATTGCTGATGTTGAACAGCGATGCAGTGGTGGCGCTGGCGCATCTCGCAGACACTGTGCCCGGGCTATTAGTCACTCTTAACAATGTTTCAGGCCTGCGTCACTGCTTGCCCTGACTCTAATCATGCATCAGCCTCTCTTCGATTTACCATTCCATTGTTCCAGCTGTGCCCAACAGGACCACCCTGTAACAAGCAGGTGCCCTGGCACCCTAGTACAAGATCCCACGCCTGTCTGCAGCCACATCATGACCCACCTGAATAGCTGAATTTGGCCTTCCAGTCGACCTTGCCCTGGCCAGCGCACAGGCTGCAGCGCACAATACCAAAGGCCCTGCACGTGCCGCAGCCACGCACCCGCCGCACCAGTGCTGCACGTAGCGCTGCCCACGCTGCCAGGATCATGCCAGCAAGGAAGAGGAGAAGGGAGACCGGCCCACTGACTGCTGGCCGCCGCTGGGACAGGCCCCTGAACAGGTTTTGAGGCTGCACCACTAGCAGGATGCGCGAGATGGTGGCTATTGGCAGGTAAGACGCGGGCAACGCTGCTGCCGCGCGCTGCGCCAAGGGGACGCCGTTGACATGCGCAAAGGCAGCTGCATGCACTACTGCGTTGCTGCTCCCGCCCAGGAGATTCGACAGCTGCGCGTATTCGCTGCTGGACGCGCACGTCGGCGCACGCTGCTGTCTGGGCGCGCCTGCTGGGAGCCTGGAGCCTGCCATGCTGCAAGGCGCTCTCGCGCCGAGATGACAAGTCCTCATCGCTGCAGGCACCAACGCATGCTGTGCGGGACGCAGCAGGCTTCCACTGGATCGCTGGGCGCAGTAACAAGCGCTGCTAGAGGTGGACGCCTGCATTGGACTTGCAGAGCTGCCTCCTGCTGCAAGTCAGACGCTGGTGCTTCTGCGTGAACGAAAGGCTGTGCGGCGTGCAGCGTAGCACCTCGAATGACTGTCAGTAGATGGGCCAGGTCGCGCCAGAGGATTGCCGTGCGGCAGCGCCCAAAGCAGCTGCGTGTTCGCGGGCGATGGGGGCGCGGGCGATGGGGGCTTTGACGTGAGTACCTGGCTGCGTGTTCAATGGCGCTGGCACACAGGCCACAAACGATTGCAGTGGAAGTGCGGTATAATGGGAGAAATTGGCGCGTAAGCTGCTAGGGACAAAAGGCCTGGCTACCATCACCTTCTTGCACCTGTTCAGAGACACCAGAGCAATTGTCAACACGTGTCTTTGTGCGCACAGAGCTGCATCAGAAAACACCGCATATTTTGCACAGCAGAACGCATTCATGCATGCCAAGGTAGAAATGAATGGAATAACGCATGCAGTTGTTGAACTCATGTCACACAAGCCTATGCATCACAGTTGCACACGAGTGTTCCTGCCGCACGCCCAGTTCAAAGGCACCAGAGCCTGTTTGTGTTGACGTTGCAGTGCTGCCTCTGATTCAGACAGGCAGTGTGGTGCATCCGAGCCCGGCAACCTGACCCAGTTTCCTCCCGCGTACTCCCCTTGAGCATATCCATCTCGCCACATGTGAAGCAGGTACCACAAGGTCCTGGGCACAGCACCACCTAAGCTCCAGCGCACGACAGAGCACAAACACTGTACTGCCAGTCTCTCTGCGGCGCCTGCTCCTTCCTCACGTGTCCACCTTGCCGCACAGCTTCCAGGCAGGTGACCACCCTGGCGGCATCGTCACCAGCTCAAACTCTGTGAAGGCGTAGGCGCTAGGCCGCCCGTTGTTCTGGGAGGTTGACACGTAAGACAACCCTCCCTGCAGCGCCTCCAGCAGCACCTCTTGCTGAGGGGCTGACAGCTGCAGCTGCCTCGCAGCTTCCTGTGAGCAGTGGAGAGAGGATGGGGTGCGGGCAGGTGTGGGAGTGGGTAGGAATTGAGGATTGAACACAGTTGACAGCGGTCCCCTCGCTGCATGGCAAGCCATCTTCTCAAACCTCCTCCACTGGCCACCTCTAGCACATCCGCCTAGGACGAAACGCTGCCCAGCATCCACACCTGCGTGAACGATAACGCAATTTCCATCGCCGTCCGGTCCTTGCCGCTCTTGCAGTTGATGCCACGCACACCCCCCAGCTCATGCACAGCACCCCTCACTAGCCAGACCGCCTCCACATCCTTAGCAGCCCTGGGAGTCCCAGGGCTGTAGTGCCGGTTGAGGGCTAGGAGTGCGGGAGTGGTGGACAGCCCTGCCTGTCGAGCGTAGTCGTTGAGCCGCTCCATTGCTTGCCTGGAAGCACGCAGAGTGGGCAGGCGGTGAGATGTGCGGGCCTGTGCCGCAGGCATTTACAGCTCACAAGCAATTGAAGCCCAGGGCTGCCCTCTCGAAACCGTGTGCAGTGGGCATGACAGCTTGCACCTGTTGCACAGGTCCTGTGTGAGCGTGCCCTGTGCTGCCGGCAGGAAGAAGCCGAGGCTCTGCAGGATGTTGATGCCGCAGTTGAACACAAGCTGCAGCAGGGCGCACAGGACAGACAGGCAGAGGGAAAAGATCAGCAAGGGGAAACAGAAGCAGGGACGAGGAGGCTGGTGCTGCAGCTCAACTCTAGCCCCCTTATGCAAGTGTAAGTAAGAGCTGCTCTCCCAACCTATGTTTTCACTTACGTGGGGCCGTACGCGCTTCACAGCGAAATAAAGCCCCAAACGGCAAAATGTTGGCTTGTGCAACCCGTGGGGCGCCACCAGGCC
Organism: Chlamydomonas urium; assembly: GCA_039880955.1. Lineage (NCBI taxonomy): Eukaryota > Viridiplantae > Chlorophyta > Chlorophyceae > Chlamydomonadales > Chlamydomonadaceae > Chlamydomonas > Chlamydomonas urium. Next base: position 25,612 of record JAWZTI010000092.1, on the reverse strand, counting down.
GCCAGGCCTCCTAGCCCAGTGAATACCACATAGACATTGGCTGAATGGCCTTGCCCTTGCCGACTAGCTACCTCCCGTTGCATTGTTCAACACAGCCTTCCCCGCCTCCCAACCAGCTCCCTGCGTTTTCAACTCACCGCTGTGAGGCTGTACGTTCTGGACAGCAGCTCCTCCTTTGTAACCCCGGCAGGCAGGGCGGCGTCTGTCACTTCGTCTCGGTCAAAGAACAGCACGATGTGGCGGCCCTGCACCTCCACGCGGCGCGCCGGTTTGAATACGAAACGAATTTGAACGCGCTGTGACAGCTCGTCCAGCGCGCCCTTCAGGTCCTGAGAAGTGGGTGTGCAGGATGTGGTGCAGATGGCGGGAAACGGCAGAGGCAGAGAGCACGAATGCCAGCGCAGGACAAGTGGACGTGGGCAGGAATGCAATCGTAGATTGGCCGAGACCTCAGCACAGATGTCCTCTCCCGCCTCCTCTGCAGGCACAGCCCCCAATTTGACTGCACGCAGCCAGGTTGTTGCCACAGCCTAGCCCCTTCCCCTTCCTGCTCCTGATATCGTCCTCCTCTCACCTGCAGGTACGCCCCCTCTCGGGGGTTGGTGTCGCTGAGGAGGCTGTTGCTGCAGCATGGCCCTTTCCCATTCACTCCCCTAACTCTAGTCTCATTCTCCTCCAACTCCTCTCACCTGCAGGTACGCCCCATCTCGGGGGTTGGTGTCGCTGAGCAGGCTGTTGCTGCAGCATGGCCCTTTCCCATTCACTCCCCTAACTCTAGTCTCATTCTCCTCCAACTCCTCTCACCTGCAGGTACGCCCCCTCTCGGGGGTTGGTGTCGCTGAGGAGGCTGTGCTGAACGTACAGGAATGACCCTGCCCGCACAGCACACTCCAGCGAATCACGCCTGCAGGACGTGACAGCAGGCATCACAGCAGGCATGCTCAGTGCAGACTCGTAACGCGCCAATACGTAGTACAAACCATCAGCATGACAGGTAGGCTGTTCTGCATATTACTGTGAGCAGCGGCAGCGCAATGGTTTGCATGCGTCCTGATGTGTCCCTCGGACTTGCTCAGAATGCCCTCTCTGTCCCAGCCGGACATCCTGACGCGCGCACCTGCTGAGCATGTCTCGTATCCCCCGCACCACCACGGGCAGCGCCTGGGCGATGACGCAGCCCTTGCGTGCCTCTATCTCTTCTTGCAGCTCCTGCAGCGAGCTGAAGCCTGCCTCTGAAAGCACCGCTGAGTGCAGCGCCGGTGCGACCTGTTGGGGCAAGAGCAGGGCAGTGAGGGGCATGGCCCAGCGGTCAACAGTCCACACCTTCCTGCAACTTGAGACGACCTTTCGATTCCAATTTGAATTTTGTCCCTGCTGCATCACCTCCCTAAGCAGCCAGTATGCCATCTCCAAAAGCATCCAGCCTCCTCCCCATTTGCAAGCTCAGCAAATCATTACACAACTCTCGTCCTGCTCATCATTGGTTACTCACCTCCCTGAGCTGGCAGTAATCCGCCATCTCCTTCAGCGCTGCCAGGCCCATCCTGCGCGGCTTCCTGCCATGCGTTGCAAAGCCTCCGCTGCGCAGAACCGACGCCACAGGTTGGGAGGAGCCGTCCGGTAGCTGCAGCTGCAGTGAGTGGACCCGTGCGTTGATAGTCATTGCCTGCATAAGATGGATAGGATATTGCAGCAACATAAGGAAGGAGGAGCTGTTTGGCTGCTGCAGCAACTGGTCCTTGACAAGAAGGAGGCTAATCAAAAGCAGAAGCACGCTTTCAACAGGTTCCTGTTTCGAACGAGCTGAAGGCCCTGACCCGGCCCCTTTCCCATCTGTTCCCTTCTCCTCAAGCTAACCAAGCAGTCGTTCAGGTGTGCCTCAACCTTCCTGCGTGCGTCAGCCTGAACATGCTGCTCTCAACCACTCAACCAACTGTGCAACCCTGGGCCCACCCTAGCAACCCCAGTTCCTGTCGACCTTCCATGACTGCCTAGCTCTCCGCTCCTCACCTGCACCTCGGACCTCTTCTTTGCGTCACTGGGCCTCATCAAGTTGTACTGGCTCATGAACTCCACCTGCTGCGCAAATCTGGGGCCCTGGGTCTGCAGGAACTCTATGCCCAGGTCCAGGGGTATCAAGGTCAGCACCTCCACCTGCAGCAGCAGTCAGCGCAGGACGTGAAGGCAGGCTGGTTGGATACGCCAGATGGCAGCGCGTGGCACTGGTGTCGGTAAGCAGGCTTTGTGTGTGCTCTGCGCTGCAAGTCGTCGTCCATGTGTGGGGGTATAGGGTCAGCACCTAGGTGGCCCTCACTCGCGGCAGAAAGCAGAGCAGGGCATGAAGGTGGGTAGTTTCGGACACCCCCCAGGTGGCAAAACCATGGCACTGGTATCGCACCGGGGCTTGTGTGCACAGGAATTGAAGGGCACCAACATCTGTTGGTCCACGGCCAGCAGCAAGGGCGTGTGCGGTTTCTGGACAGGCAGGTGGACGGGAAGTCTTGCTTCACCAACCACAAACACAGCATGTTTCAAACACAGCATGTTTCAAACACAGCATGTTTCAAACACAGCATGTTTCAAACACAGCATGTTTCAAACACAGCATGTTTCAAACATAGTATGTTTCAAACATAGCATGTTTCAAACATAGCATGTTTCAAACATAGCATGTTTCAAACACAGCATGTTTCAAACATAGCATGTTTCAAACATAGCATGTTTCAAACATAGTATGTTTCAAACATAGTATGTTTCAAACATAGCATGTTTCAAACATAGCATGTTTCAAACACAGCATGTTTCAAACACAGCATGTTTCAAACACAGCATGTTTCAAACACAGCATGTTTCAAACACAGCATACACAGCATGTTTCAAACATAGCATGTTTCAAACAACCCATTTCCCACACACTGCCACACCTACCCACAGCGCACCCCTCCTCCCCCTTGAACTCCCGGAAGGCACACCTCAACTCCCCTTCCCATTCCGTCCCTTGTTCCCCCTCACACTGCAGCTGTGCCCCCTTACTCACCAGCTGCCTGCCTTCCGGCAGGTGCATCGCCACCCGCTTCAGCACTGGCGGCTGTGCCCGACTGTTTTCCATCAGCAGCTGCATGCCAGCACAAGAAGCAGCAATCAGCAACGTCTTGCAAACTTTCTGAGCACCCAATGCAAAGATACAATTGACAAGATTGTTCAGCGGATACGTATGTAGCATGTGCAAGCAAGCCCGGCCAACTCCAACCCCTGTTGGTTCACTTACTTTGAACACAAAAAAGTCCACCGCTCTGCTGGGCTGCCGCGACTGCTGCTTCGCCTTGCTGCCGCCCCGCTGCACTGCCTGCTCCGCCAAGCGCTTCACAAAGTGCTTGCTGTGACGCCGCAGGGACTTGAGCATGTCTAGGGGGTCCACCTCGTCACTGAAGGTATGCATGCACAGTGGAATACGACAGCCTCAGAGCAAAGCGATTGCTTTGGCACAATAGCAATCAAGGCAGAGAAGAAGGCCACTGGCGTTCAGGCGCTTGTGTAGCTAGCACAGCAAGCAGGGCGGTGAGGTGCTTCAAAGAGGGGTTCGTGGCATGGCTCACACCCTTCACCCAAACATCCAATCAACCCCTGCTCACCCTGAGCTGAACCTCTCCATCACGTCTGCCAGCTTGTTGAAGTAGCCCTGCTGACTGACAGGGTCATAATTCAGCTCCAGGCTGTGCGCCACCTGCTCCATGGCTGTGGTCACAGCTGACAGGTGGGCCAGCATGCGGGTGCCGGGGCGGATGTCTGTGCCAGATGACACGCCGCTGACCGCTTGCCGCAGCACGGCGTCAGGCAGCTTGTTGGACCTAAAGCAGAGGACCGAGATCCAGGGTGAAAGCACGCTGGTAATGGATCAAACGTCAGTGCTGAATGGCTCCACGCTCAGCATGGCAGGTGCATAGGCTGTGAGGGTTGTGAGGGGTGATGAACAGGCCTCACCCAAAAACACCGGTTCCTGAGCTCATGCACACCCTTCAACATTCAGCATGAGCACCACATCACCCAGCCTCGGCGGCGGCTCCTACCGCCACTTGCTCTGCGGAACCTTGATGTATCCCCAAGCGCACGTAACCGACCCAGTGTCCGCCCTCCTCCCTACCTGAGCATGATGACCACGTCGCCCAGCTGCTGCTTCTCCTCCCTGGACAGAGGCTCCTGCGTCGACGCACCCTTCCACCTGCAGCGCAGAGCATGGAAACAAGCGAGCCCGTTCATTCAGCAGCCGAGCACATCGCAGCATCCAACAGCATGAGCAAGCGTGTTGTCGTGCAGCTGCAACAGGTCATCAAACTTTCACCGAATGTTCTACAGCACCTTCTCCAAGTCTCAGCAATGGAGCAGCAGCTCAGCGCCCTTCTATACAGCGTCCCAATGCAGCAGCCACTCCCGGGCTACCCTCCACACCTAGGATGGAGTCAAACGCAATGCCAGCGGAAGCACAACCAAACCCCAGCACCTGCATGAACGGCTGGTCACCATTGTAACCCACCTGTGCTCGGTAATGCCCAGCCACACCAGGATGTATCTCGCTGCCCTGAGCACCAGGAATGGGATCGCCACCACCACCAGCATCGCCACATCCCTCAGGCCTTGCAGCAGGCGGGAGCCGGTGGGCATCACATCAAAGCGCTGCAGCAGCCCTGTCGTGGCAGCAGACTCGTCCTGCTGCTGCAGCATGGGGGTGGAGTCACCGGTGGCTGCTGCAGCAATGCCGCCGTTGGCAGCCCGGTTGGGAGTGCCGCCATGCGTTGCTACAGTAACGGTGAAGCCGTCAGCAGCTGGTGCATGGTCAGCGCTGCTGCCACTGTTGCCAGTCACAGTGATGGCAGTCAGGGGTGAAGAAGAGGACGCAGGAGCTATGCTGCCCGCTGCGGCGGCGGCAGCCACCAGTCCATCCGTGCTGTCACTACGGTGGCTACGCATGACGCTGTCGAAAGCTGTGCGCGCCTAGCTTTTCAGCTTGACCATTGAGTCGTGTTCAAATGGCACAACACCAAGCACCGGCTCACGCGCAACAGCGTATTGATAGCTTTTGAAGTTGTGCTGGGTTGCAGGACGGGTGCAAATGCTTGGTACTTTCCACCTCGGAGCCGAGCCATCCCACACAAATAGAATTGCCCTTCCTTTGTTCGTGCTGCGCTGAAAGCGTATCACCGCCGGTCCTCGGCCTCTCAGAGCACACGCTCCCTCTTACCATAGTGGTACATCACAGATCCACAGTTGCACGTTGACCATCGGGCAGCGGCATCTTCTTGCAGCGCCACCTGCATCGCCAACGGCAGCAGCATGGCCGTGGAACCGGTGGTGCCCTACCAGCAGCTGAACGTGGTGCTGTCTGAGAGGGAGTCCCTGGTGGTCATCCAGCCCCATGTAGCCGGTGGTGAGTCTGGAGGAACGGTGCTCCTGGCAGTTCTCGTTGATACACCATGCGCACAGCTGGCACTGCTGAACAGCCATGGTTCTGCGGCTTCAAGTGATGCAATGTAGCTCAGTGGCCTCCAACTCCACATGGGCTTGGCAACTTCCAAGCACCACCTCTCCCATGCCTACCTGACCTACAGCATCAGCAGCCATACTTGCTCATCAACTTCCTCACTGTCCCATGTACCTGCAGGCAAGCTTGTGGAGACGCTGGCCATCAGCCTGCAGGATGGGTCCGTCAAGCAGCTGCCCTCACAGGCCATGCCAGCGGGCCAGACGGCACTAGCGCTGCTGGGTGTAGCCAAGTTGATCAAGGGTGAGCCCTGGAAAGGGTTGGGCGCGCTTACTCAGCTTGGGTTTCGGTGCGCGAGGTAGTGGTTGCGATTTGGGCCCTGCCAGGCACCTGCTGTTTGCTGTTGTGAGCTGATCCACAGCAGTTGGGTGTTGCGAGAGGCAAGTGGGAAGGGGATTCGCAATGCAGCGGCTGTGACCCAAGTTGTGCCTGCAGGCGCAACTGCAGTGTCACCAAAAGGCTGAAGGGTGAGCGTGCTTCTGCGAGGAATGCCCTCACCCCTACCTATGCACTTGCCCGCCACCGCATCGTTGCAACGTGTAGGTGCGGCGGTGGTGGTGGCCACCACTGCCCGAGTCGTGGCCACAGTGCTGGATGCAGACATCTACGAGGTGACAGGCACCCGCATCCTCACCACCAAAGCTGTTAGAGCCGCGAGGTAGGGTGTGTGCCACACGCCGTGTGGGGCAGGGAGGTAGTATGCAGCAGGCGGTTGTTATGGGTGTTCATGCCGTGTTCACACCACTGCCCATTCACACCTCTTTGAGTGCTTGTCGTGCTGCTGATCCACTGCATTGCATGCTTGCAGGGAGAACCGCGGCCTGCTCAACCTGCTGTCCCAGGCAGTGGAGCCGGAGGGTGTGGGGCGGTCCATGTACTTCTCACACTTCTATGATGTCACACTCACGGCGCAGCGCACCTCCGTGGTGGCCCAGGTGTGAACAGGGGCTTGTAAAAACCATTGGTTGCACAAGAAGGGGAGAGAGGTGTGAATGGGTGTGGATAGTGTGTCCGACCTGTAGGTCGAGGGGAGGGCAGGAGTACAGAAAGCAGCGGGCAGGAACAGGCGATTGGGTTATGCGCTCCTGATGCAGTCTACCTACAATTCTACAATTGCCTGCCTGCAGGACCAGTCACATGCACGCCAGACTGCTGCAGGCAGGGCGGACCAGACGTTCTTCTGGAACCAAGCGCTGGTGAAGCCGGTCATGGAGGCAGGGGCGCACAGGTGGGGTGCTGGGCGGGCGAAACCTGGTGGCAAGCTTCTTCTTTGGAACATTGTGCTGCCGCTTGACACGGTTGAGCACTGTCCGCATCTGTCGCCCTGGTGCCAGGACTGCCAGAGCTTTTGGAGGCGCCCACAATCGATGGTTGTTGAAGCGGACGGCAGGGAGCTTGCATTGACGCTGCTTCCCACACCCCGTAGGTTTGTGATGCCCGTGATGTTTGGCTTCATCAAGCAGCTGCCAGATCTGCAGCTGTCGGGAGTGCAGGGCAACGTCAACGCTAGCCTGACGCTGATTGCGAGGCGGGGAGTGCAGCGAGCGGGCACCCGCCACTGGCGCAGGGGGGCAGACGCAGAGGGTGAGTGGTGTGGGGGATGGGAGATGGATGGCGGGGAG
>JAWZTI010000091.1:22882-62131 GCA_039880955.1 Chlamydomonas urium | reverse complement strand
GCTGCTGCTGCTGCTGCTGCTGCTGCTGCTGCTGCTGCTGCTGCTGCTGCTGCTGCTGCTGCTGCTGCTGCTGCTGCTGCTGCTGCTGCTGCTGCTGCTGCTGCTGCTGCTGCTGCTGCTGCTGCCGCTGCTGCCGCTGCTGCTGCTGCTGCCGCTGCCGCTGCTGCTGCTGCTGCTGCCGCTGCTGCCGCTGCTGCTGCTGCTGCCGCTGCTGCCGCTGTCGCTGCTGCCAGCTTTGAGGGCCTCAGGGCAAAGCTTCTGTGCACAGCGTGTACCTGGCAGGCAGACGCGCAATCGCGAGACCTGATTGTGGTAGATCCATAGCCACACCTCCCAACAGCACCATGTCCTGGTCAGCACCAGGTGCTGAGGGTCAATGACCATCACCATATCTGTTCAACGAGGGGGTGAAATTGAAAGAGAGGGACAGGCAATGGTAATGCAAACGCTGGAGGACGCACAACGGCAGCAGATGCTGGACATCCCTCAAGGCTAGTGGCAAACAGTCGCCAAGCTGTCCAAGCGTGGGGTGGCATGTCTCCCAAACAACAGCTGCTGAGCCTGACCTTACCTCCTTGAAACATGGAGGCCATCTCCCGCATCACTGTGACATCGGCAAACGTGCCGGGTATCTCCGCTTGTTGAGGAAGGGCAACTATGTCGATCCACACGAACACCGTCGCTATCTGTTGGTCCCTGTCACCCTGCGTGCAGAGCCGCTGCATCAGCTGCTGCACGGTGTTCCGGAAGGAAGCGCCCCATGCATGCACAGCGTAGGCGGTTGGTGGCGCAGTGTACCGCCTAGGGATAAAGTCGTACAGCCTTCACGTTCAAGCAAGCAGGGTGGCAGGTTAGGGGCGGAGGAAGAACACCTTCCAGCAAACCCTGAGATGACTTCCCATGTTGGCTTCGATGGCAACAGCTGCTTGGGATGCATGCCACTGTGTGCGTCCATTACATGACAGTCCAGCTGCCAGGTGAGGTGAAACAGCGGGCGTACCTACGCTTCCTAGCGGAAGGGATGACCAGCTTGCTAACAACCATGGCTGTGGTCGCGTCGGGCTCATGCACCAGGGAGTGCAGCATTCCGCACAGGCCGAGCAGCCACAGCAGGGACACCCCGCATGCTGCTTGTGGTACAGCTGCTGATTCTGTCGGTACTGTGAGCAGGCCGCGCTTGTGTGCGAGCTCTGTCCATTGCGCCAGGGGCAGCGCAACACGCTGGTCCTCCTCCTCCTGGTCATCGTCATTGAGCAGAGCCCCAAAATCTTCAGGTGGCATTGCGCCACGCACATCGCCAAGTGAACAGGGTCCTGACTGCATCTATGAACTACCTAACCGCAGGTGTTGCGTGTGCGTCGAAGGCCCTTGCAGCTGAGCTTGCAGGGTCTCTTGCAACTACTGCTCAGGATGCCACAGCAGCACTTACCTCTCAAGGGCTGCATCAGCCATCCCCGAATGAAAATATGCTTGCATATGTAATTGATATGCGCAAGACAATCACTGTGTATGCTTTCAGTCACATGCCACTCCGGGCGTTGGTTGCTGCGGCGACAGCAGTCCCGAAATTCAGGGCCACGTCACGTCCCACACCTGTGTGGGAGTTCTCCGCAATTTTTGGGCCCACCAGTGTCACAGCGCACCACGCGAAGGGTTTGCAAATGGATGTGGTGCCGTAGTGCTGCTTGATGCAGTAGGCATTCATTGCCCACTCCACGCTGAGCCATCACCAGTCCTCAGCTGCCTCTCCCAGCACAGCTGCAATAGCTGACGCCAAAGTCATCCCAGGCACGGCCCTGGGTGCGCTATCGGCCCATCGTGGCCTCATGCCCCAGGAAGGGGCCCAACCCGGCGCAGCAAGCAAGCCCGAGTTCACGCCCATTCCACGGCCATCATGGTCGTCCATTGCCAAGTCTTTGGTGGCAGGAGGCATCGCGGGAGGACTGTGAGTCAGGAAAGGGTGGATGCACGCTCAGCCATGCATCGCATGCATGCAGCGAACGTCATGCAACATGCACGGCACTCAACCGATGCAACTGCTTCACGCGCCCGATCGAGCGTTGAGGCTTATGTGACTCGTTTCGCGTGTGAACTTGCATGCATGTGCACACAGGTCACGCACAGCAGTCGCGCCGCTGGAGCGGCTCAAGATCCTGATGCAGGTGCAAGGCAACGAGCGCGTTTATCGCAGCACCTGGCAGGGGTTGATCCACATGGCGAAAACGGAGGGCCTGGTCGGCATGATGAAGGGCAACGGCGCAAACTGCATCCGCATCATCCCCAACTCCGCAGTCAAGTTCCTGACCTATGAGCACATATCCAGGTGCGCCCAAAAGCCACAAGAAGCTGCATGCATGGCATTGCCACGCACCCATGCCATGCTCCTTGCCCAGCATTCCTGCTGCTGGCGTTGATTGCAGGGAGATCTCCGAATACTATCGTGAAACGACTGGCAGCGGGCAGCTGACCCCGTTCCTAAGGCTAGTGTCGGGAGCAGGCGCAGGCATTATCGCCATGAGCGCCACCTACCCCCTGGACATGGTCCGCGGTCGCCTGACAGTGCAGGAGGGCAAGAAGGGCCAGTACCGCGGCATCCTGCACGCAGCGCAGGTCATCACCAAGGAGGTGAGCCTGGCAGCCGTTTTTGAACTGGGCTGTGTCAGCTTATAATCACCCTCACATGCAAGTGCCCCGCCCATCCCGCACACCACATCAGCAGCTGGTGTCTTGCCACACACAGGCAAGCTGACTGGGCTCTGTCCTTGCGCCTCCTGCTCTTCAATATGTGCTTGCACTTGCGCCCCCTGTCCGTGGTCTCCAGGAAGGGCCCCTGGCTCTGTACAAGGGTTGGCTGCCGAGCGTCATTGGCGTGATCCCTTATGTGGGGCTCAACTTTGCGGTGTACGAGACCTTGAAAGCAACGCTGCTGCAGCAGCACGGTGAGTACAGCTGGGGAAGAGGAAGGGGCCGCAGCTGGGGCAGGGACAGGCATTGGAGTTGCCAGGTGATTGGCATCGTTTTGCAGGCATGGGGGGTACATTGGGGGAGGGACAGGCCCTGCAACTGGGGCAGGGAGGGGCGTGCAAGGTGGCGCTGTTGGTGGGGGGTCTATTTCTGCAAGACGAGGGGAGCAGGCTGAGTGGTCACTGGATGCGTCAGTGCTGCTGGGCAACGCCCCACATTAAGGAGCAACTGCCGCTTGTGCATGCGCCTCGCGCTGAGTGACAGGGCTGCGAGATGAGAGGGAGCTGTCCGTTGGCGCAAGGCTGGGCTGTGGAGCAATTGCCGGCACCTTCGGGCAGACTGTGGCGTATCCTTTTGATGTGGCCCGGCGGCGACTGCAGGTAAAGCAGCTGCAAATGGTTTGCACGCTTGGGCGTCCATGGCTTGCCTGCTGCTCAATGACGATTTGCATCGCCATTCAGAGGGTGCATACCTGCGGGCTGGCCATCATGCATATCTGTGGTCAAATCTGCCTCTGAACTGTTCTCTGCCTGTCCCGTGGTTGCAGGTGTCAGGGTGGCAGGGCGTCAAGCAGCTTCATGCGTCACACGGGGAGGCAGTCGTGTACAAGGGCATGGTGGACTGCTTTGTGCGCACCGTGCGCGAGGAGGGCGTGTCAGCGCTGTTCAAGGTGAGGATAGGGATGGCTTGCACCGGCGCTGCTGCTGTGCGTGGCTGCGGTAGGTATGGGCAGCGGCAATGGTCGGGATGGGGGCAGCATGCTTCATTTGGGTGGTAAGGCAAGGGCCTTCATCAGGCAGTCTTGGGAGAAGCTCGGCTTGTGCACGGCAACGCTGCGAGGTGCATGCCAACGGATTTGGTTGTGGTGGTTGATCAGCAGTAACAACACTCAGGGCAGGCGCCATGTGTGGCAGCCCAATAAGCAGCAGCGAAGGTTGGCAGCGCAATGATGTGTGGTGTCTCGGTGGGAATCAAGCCAAAGCTGCCTCTCACCTTCTCTTTGCTGACTGCCTTGAGTGCCACAGGGCCTGGCACCAAACTATGTGAAGGTTGTACCATCAATTGCGATAGCGTTCGTCACCTACGAGCAGGTCAAGGAGATGTTGGGGGTAGAGTTTCGAATTTCAGAATGAGGGGCCAGCAGGCTGTTCGTTTGTGAATGCAATTTTGCTTGCTCCCACCTGCAAGGCAGGATGGCTGAACTGGGCTTGTGAAGCTGGCGCGGTCCACGGACAGCGGTTGCCAGCTGCAGTCGTGTGCACACCCAATGGTCGTTGCACTGTTGCATAAACTTGCCTTTTCTGCAAGCATGTAAGGGTTGGCATATGCGATCTTGCCTGCGTGTAAGCCAGTTAGCGCTCCAGCAACCATGTGTGACAGTTGCAAGGCATACAGGCCTTTAATAATCAATGCATACTAAAATCAACCTATCATGTGAGTCACCCCTTCACCAAGTTATCAAGGGGTGAATAGTGTGAATGTGCGTATCATGAAAGTCAAACAGGAGAGGAACGCATAGCTTTAAATACACAAGGTGCACATACAAAAGCAGTAGCAATCTGTTCATGGCACAAGCAAAGACACACAGTGCTTATGAACAGTCATGCACAACAGCTGCTCACACAAAGCGGAACTGCAGGCAAAAGCCCTGCTTCTAGGCATGGAACAGTTGATAAGCAATTGGTATTTTTTCCAGAACACCAGGCTCGAGGCAACACAAGTATGCCTGACCATCACAATATTGACAATCTATGGTCCCGCAAGCAGGCCAGGCAATTTTAGATCTTTTCAGGCACCACAGTTCACAGCGCAGCAGCAACCAGAGGCTATGTGCAATTGTTGCTGCTGTCACAGCATGCACGAACTTCACAGAGTCATAAAGGACAGACTTTCACAACACCAGCACAGGAGGCAAATACGTTGGTTGCCTACTTTGAGACAGGGACTCGGCTGCTGTACATGTCCCAAAACATGCTGCGGCATGGTACTTGATACAGTCACACATAATGTAGAAGGCCAGCGCGATCGGACGCTGCTCGGCTGTGGGGAGATGAGCTAGCAGGAGTGCCAGCGGTGCATGTACATGTCATTCGTGTTGTTGCTGCCGCTCAGCGGCTGCTCCCACCGTGGCTCATCGCTGCCACCCAGCAGCTGCTGCAGCAGGTCGTCCGACGTTTCGACAATGCTGGGCGCACAGCACCAAGCGCTGTGGCCATGGCTGCCATGCCCATGAATATCGGTGCGTCCCGCTGGCAGCAAGGCTGGAGGTGCACCTGCAGGCGGTCGAGCCATGCAGTGCTGCGCCTCATGCATTGGCATGCGGGATGCGGGGCCCCATGCAGCGTGGGCGGCGCTGCTGCCGCCTTGTGCCGGCCAAATGGAGGTCTGAGCAGAGTGGAACGTTGCCCTAGGGCTGCTGTGCTGGAAGCTGCCAAGCAGCTGCTGGCCCTGGGGCATGCCCCTAGGCACCTCGGTCTTCAGCTCCCACGGACTGCCAAGCATTGGAAGCTGCTTGGATGGCCCCATGTTGGCGAGGTGGCCCTGCTGCCTGCTTGACGGGAAATCGTGGTCAAGCAGGTCAGGCTTCAAAGTGTGGCGAAGGTCGGGCCTCTGGGGCTCTGTCTTGATGACTTGTTGCATACACTGCTGCATGTGACCCTTCACGTCCCCAGCGCCATCAAGGGCCAGTAGCAGCTCCGACATGGACCTCGGCGCTGCATCTGAGGGTGGGCGCAGCAGCTGCATGCCATGAACGGAACCCTCTGGGGCAGAGTGTGCGGGCATGAGGGGGTCAGAACAGGGCGGCCACGGGCCACCCAGGCGTGTGCCTGTCGACACAAGGCCGAGCTCACTGCTGCAAGTGGATATAGGCCCAAAGATCTGCGTCTCGTCATCGGAAAACAGGTGGATCAGGTCCAGGGGCAGTTCATCATCGTGGGGCTTGATCATGTCGTCTGTGGAGCCAGCATTGCTGCTGGGCAGCAGGGGCAGCTGAACGTGCGGGACGGCATTGTGATGGACTTGGTGCTGAGAGGGCCAGGATGGGTGCTTGGCCGGGGGTCGCAGGGGTGAGTGCTTGAGGCGCGTCGCGGCCGCAACGGACAGTGGTGCCTTCGCCACGCTCTTGTGCCTGACACCAGCGGGGAAGCTGATAGGGCAGCGTGCGGATTGCAGCGGCGGGGGCGGAGGCGGAACCTGTGCCACCACCGGCGGCAGCCGCGGCCGAGGGACGTCCGCCTGTGCTGGGGTCGCCCGCGCTGGCGCCGGTGCTAGCGTGGGTGCTGGCGCCGGTGCTGAGGGGCCAGCCGCCACAGAAGGGACGGCTCGCTGTGCAGCGGACTCTCGTGCAGGCAGGGAGCACGTGCGGGAGCTGCTGGTTAGTGCGCGTGTGGCGCAGCTGCGAGGGGCGTTCGTTGTCTCAGTCTCAGTTTCAGAGGTTGTGGACTCTTCGTCGACCTGGACAGCCACATGGGGAAAAGGCGCTACGATGAAACTGCTCCTTTGCCTGACAGGTGAGAAGCTGGGTGGTTGACAGGCCTGTGGCCCTGTGCAGATCAGCAGGAAGCGCTCTGCATATGGTCATCCTTACCTCGCTCTTGGCAGGCGACTTGCTTGACCTGCCAGGCTTGCCGGTGGTGCCCTTGGTGGCGCGGTAGGTGCGGAAGTACTTGCTGCACAGCGGCAGGAAGTACAACACCTCGATAAGTGGGTCTGGTCCATGCGAGACTACGCAAGATCAAAGTCAACGGGAGTTACCACCTGCCTTGACGCTACCTGAACGGCAATCTATCTCCGGGTAAGCTCATCCGCTTGGGCAGCGGACCACATGCAACGAAGAAATTGGTTTGCAGGCCTCAAGCCAAACACTCACCGCACGGCATCCACGCTCCTGAGGCACTTGGCGTGGATTCGAGCAGCGGCCAGTGTGGGCCTGTTGGGCTCAGGGCCCCAGATGCGGTCCGCATTTTCATCGTACCACCTACACCAAACCAGGACCGCATGGTAAAGGAACCAAGTGGCAAATGCTTGCTCAATGCAGTGCATGCATGCCTGTGCAGCAGGGCAGTTGGTGGAATGAGTGAGTGGCACCTGAGTGGCTGCAGGGCGAGATCATGCTGCGAGTGGACCTACTTGGCTATCGCCGCGCTTGATGGTCGCGTCTTGTAGCGCTCGTATTGATCCCTCCACCTGGTAGGCGACAACGCAGGAGGCAGATTGCGCTCGGCGCCAATCTGGCGTGACACAGAGCTGCAGGTGCTATTTGCAGCCGCAACGTCTCACCAGGCGTTGTACTCTGACCAGTAGCCCAGCGGCCTGCGCCTGATGGTCGCCGTAGGCATCTCACCACGGCGCGCAGCCCCCTGCTGCGGCAGCGCTGCCCCTGGCTCGCTGGCGTCTAGCAGATGCAGCAGCCAGCAGTCATGGCAGCTCCGCTCCGCAGCTCAGCTCAGGGGAGCACCAGCGGGGGGCGGCTTCAAACGCGCCCGGGAGTGAAGGACCAGCCTGTGCACCTTCGCGAATTCAAACTCGGAGAACTTCCTGATGAACATCCCACCTACAACGCAATATTGTGACAATTTGCCTCGGTGGCAGGCCTACCAGGCAGGCAAGGACCAGTCAGGAGGTGCTTCTTCATGATTGGGCTGTGACAGAAGATGCATGCTGCTAAGCGACAAGTATGCCGATGTGCACAGGTGTGCTACGCACAGCATGTCCTCGCGCATAGCAACGCAGACCAACAGTGCTGCTGGAAGGCCAAAGTCACACAAGTCACATCAGGCAATCCAAAAATATCCGAAAGGTGTCATATAAGCAGGCACCCTCATGGCATACCTAGCATGTCCTACCTAACGTTAGGTTTCTGAAACCAGGGATCATAACATGCATGCTAAGCATTCAGCAAGGTGGTGCTCGACATCTTCCACCTCCAGGAAGCACGTAGTGCTCAACGACATGGTCTGCCCAAGCTGCAAGGACACCTTGAAGCTCACAAATCAAAGCCTAGGATTCATAAGCACAATCCGGTAGCGCAGCAGCAGTGAGCTTGCCGGCTGCACGAAAGCTGTCACGGCAGCATCCCCCTTGTGGCGTGTTCCAGGCTGCAGAATGGCCTACCCACCCATCCCAAATGCACAGCAAGGCCAAGAGTACGCTTCAGCAGACAAACAAGGCAGCAGCTTTTGATATACCTGAAGCCGTTGGTGCACAGTATGCAGACATACAAGTTTCCGAGTTGCGGTGGCGAGCACACATGCTAGGCGCCTTGACATGCAGGGCTAGAGCCTGACCGTTGTGGCACCTTGGGCCTTCATGGAGTAGGTGCCATCTGATCGTCTGTCCAGCAGCGACGCTTGCACCTGTAACAAGCAGGGACAACACCAACGCTATGTGATGTTTCAAAGACCTGCTGCCACAGCCATAAGATTTCTGGAAGCACCATCAGCCCGACATTGGAAGAGCAAAGCGACAGTGCCGAGGTGCATACATATGCCACTGACAGTTCATTGTGCACAGATACACCCTATTCCGCCCAGTGCAAGCATTCGATCACCTGATGTGACGTGGGCAGCACCCTAGCTTTGAAGCCTGCACCTTTAGCCTTGCTGTCCCGGTACTCAAACTTGTGCGAAGCGGGGCCGGTGTGCAACGTGGCCGGCTGGTCCTTAGGCAGCTGTGGCTCCCCTGGCGCCAACAAGCAAGTGGCAAGCGCAACCTCCCCTGTGTGCGAGGCGCGCTGGCTCCTCAGCCCTTCCGCATGCCCCAATCCCCCCGGCATGTTGCCGTACTCGTGGCGCATGGACGCCAGCGTGGATGAAAAGGATGGCTTGGCGGCTTGCCGCTGCATGCTGATCAGCTGGCAGTTTGACACTGGCTGGGCTCCCGAGAGTACGGAGCCTGACCAGGAGCTGCGTGCGCTGCGTACGCTGCCCGCGGTGCTGCGCGGCTTGCGGTGGACACCGCCCAGGCTGCTGCGCAGCCGCTGCAGCTCCTGCAGCTCGCGCTCCACCACCAGCGCATATGACTCGCTGACCCGAGCTCCGGAGTACACATCTAGCAACTGCGCCTGGCTGGTGTCCCAGGATTCAGGTCCCCAGTCTCCACAGGACTCCTGTTGACGCTGGCTTGAGGCACGATGCAAAGCACTTGCGCCATGGCGGATGAACGCCTCAAGGTCGACGAGGTGGTTCTCGCCCCCATTCAACCTAGCCTGCAGCTCTGCGATGTCGTCTGCCACGTTTGAGACGGCTGCCGACGCCTGCCCTGCAACACTGTGGCGCCGCAAGTGCCGGACCATCGCAGTTGGGTGTTGTGCAACGCTGACGCTGCTGCCTGCTTCTGGCATAGCCGAGCCTGCGTTTGCTGACGAAAACGGCGAGGAGCGGGCAACTGGAGATGCCGACCCGCGCTCATGATAGGCCGGTGAGGATGCAGTCGCAGCGGCGCCGGCGGCGCTGATGGCAGCAACCCGCAGCCCTGATGGACTGCTGCGCGTTGCTGTCATACGCATCGATGGGGACCTTGCAACAGTAGGAGAGTCGCTTGGGCTTGCACAGGCTGCCAGTTGCCCCCTGCGAACCAAGCCACCTGAACCTGGTGCTTGTGGGGATGTCGGCTGGAGAGCCTTGCGAGCTGGCGCTTGTCGCAGGGTGCCAGGTGTGGGGCTGGGGCTGCCGGGTGTTTTGGGTGAATTGGGGGTGGGGGCGATGCGGCACACAATGCCTGGTCGTGTGCTGACGGCTGACGTTGAAGCTGCTTTGTCCGCTGCTACAGGCAGTTGAGCCAAGCGTGGCACTGAAGAGGCCTCATCAGGCTCACACCCCTGCTCCGCTTCGGTGTCGCTGTCCCCTACAATCACCATCTCTGATATCTGCTGCAGGGAACTTGGCCGCGGCGAGCTTGCATTCCCAAGCTCTGTGCTGAGCATGGCATGCATCTGGCCACTGCCGTGTCGCTGCATGCCGCTGGACATCCTGCGCATGCTCAGCAGCGGTGCGCTGAACCTGTCTCCTTCTTGAGCAGACAGCAGCGGGCCAGAAGAGTCGGCATCTGTTGTGCCCTGAGCCTGACTCAAGTCCACTGTGGTGTAGCCTGTTGCTGAGGATCTCCGTGCACGCCTCGGAGCATTTGGAGACTGCATGAACAGCGGCTCCTTGGCTTTGGACGCAACGTACTCCTCCGCAGTAAGCTCACGCTTGTTACCCTGGCCCTCTGTGCCCCGATGCGAACGTGTGCATCGAACGTGTGCATCGCGTTAGAGCGCCTCCTTCACCAGTGTTGCTTTCACACACTGGATGCACCCCTGGCCTACCGGGGAGTCGCTGCGTCCACGCCGAAGCTAACAGGGCGCGTTCTGACAGCTTGTTGTCCTCCACCATGCTGCTGCCAAGCGCCATGCTCTGCCTGAGCTGGTGAAGCTTCTCAACTACGCTTTGGCCAGCCATTCTTGCTGCTGGTCTGTCGGTGGCTTCGATGGTCTAGTACTGTGAGGGTCGCTGTGCTATTCCGCTCAAGTGAACTGCAGGTGTTGCGCAGCACACAACAAACCGCTATCCAAATTAATGCCCGGTACAGCTTTAGTGGCATTGTTTGCATGGCCAGGCTCTGAATGTGGCGTCTATTTTCATCAGCTGGGATGTTCCTAGATCATCACCCAGTTGCTGGCTTCCAGCCCCTATGCAATACAGCACGAGACGTGCGATTGCACGGTATGAACCTTGTTGAGGGCTGCATGCACTCAGCTTTTTCACATAATGGCAATGCGAGTTTTCTGACGACGACAGTACACACCAGCCTGTTGCAGGGCACCACCACGAAAGAGCCCATTGTGCACCCGAAACACAAGCTTAGTCCCGTTGCGCGCCGCAGTCGCTGCGACAATCGTTTTAAGTTGCCATCCACACCAGTGGTCGGACGGCCCTCTAAGATTTTCTGCCGTCCCTCGCATTGCTTGCTGGCTCGTTCTGACGCCATCAAGCGTTCGCAAAGCAACCAGCCAGCATGGTGCGTATCCTGGGGCCTCGTCTGAGCCGTCTTGCCTTGCAAGCCAGACCTTACTCGGCGACACTCATCGCGCTGTGCACACCGCATCACGTTGGGTCTTGATTTTCGTGCATGCAGGGATGCGGGTCAAGCTCGGCAGCGAAGGAGGTTGATGAGCAACAGCAGCAGTCTGCCCAGAAGGGCACCCAAAAGCAGGCGACCGCTGCCGCCGCGGCACCGCCCAAGCAGAGCGTGGTGCCAGCTGTAAGCGTTGCAGACAGCACCGTTGCCGCCGCGGCAGCCAAGGACAAGGACAAAGAGGAAAAGGATGCCAAGGGCAGGAGCACAAGAGCACGCCGCTTGTCATACATCACCGGCGACCCCAATGGCGTGCCTGCAGTGAGTGCGTGTGCAGCATGCAGTGCCATGGTGTGCATGTATGTCGCATGCTGAGCACTCACACTGTAAACTGTCTGCTGCATGCATGGCAGCCCAAGGGAGAGCTCGACGTGGCTGATGGCGAGGCAGCTCTCGATGCCATCGACACCAAGCCTGCACCGGAGCCAGCACCACCACCAGGGGCCACCGAGGTGTGTGAACGATGCAAGTGCTGCCAGCTCACATCGCAGCCACCAACCCTTGGTCACAGGTCTGCCATACTGTCAGAAGCAGTTCTCTGTACCTACAGAAGATCACGTTCCACCACAGCCTATTGCGTGTGCCACGCAACGCTCATGTGCATATCCTGTCCACTGCATGCTTGCAGGCCGCCGTGGGCATGCGCCTTGAGGTTGCCGCCGTGTCCCGTGCCGGTCAGGAGCCAGGCTTCCGCAAGACCAACCAGGACAACTGCCTTGCCTTTGAGAAGTACATTACACCTGACCAGGCGTTGTTTGGTGCTATGGACGGGCATGGCCCCCATGGTGAGTCGCGCCGCGTGAACGCACCTGAGCCAAAGATGACTGACTGCAACGCAGCGATAGCGGTAGCAGCGACTAGAGTAGCAGCAGCAGCAACAGGGCAAGTGATGAGCTTGCCATGGGGCAAGCCAAGAGAAGTTATGGCAGCAATAGGGTGCAGCGGCAATTGCTAGCTCGTCTGCACTTGACCGGCCTCAACCTGATATATTGGCAGCAGCAAGTGATGGTCCCTGACTTGCCCCACCTACCCATGTACACAAGTCAACCACTTAAAACTTACCCATGTCCCATCAATCACGATGTAGGTCACCTGGTATCTGGCTTTGTGAAGCAGCATCTGCCCATTATGCTGATCAACCAGCTCACGGCATCAGAGGGCGCTGATGTGAAGCAGGCGCTGTCCAACACATTCCTGGAGGTTGACGCCTCACTGAGCAGCAGCCGCATTGACTGCGAGTTCAGCGGCAGCACTGCCGTGGTGTCGCTTCTCAAGGTCAGGACCAGGGTTTGCCTGCACCTGGTGTGGGCCTGTGTGAGCAACAATAGGTCCTGGGCCGCGTACTTTGCTCATGCAGTCTGCTCAGCTGCATGAATAACCATCGAGCTGCTTTTGAGTGCATATTGAGGGCAGAAGGGAGGAAGTGTGTTGGTGCACAGGAGACGTGGCAGCGGTGGCTGAAGCTGGTGAAGCAGCAGCGCAGCAGGTGCAGAGATGCTGAGCCTCTCCATGCTTGCATGCTGACTCTTGCCTGCATGGTGCCTGATGCTCGCAGGGCAAGACGCTCACAACGGCGTGGGTGGGTGACTCCCGAGGCGTGCTGGGCTTCAAGGCTGACGGTGGTCCCTGGGAGGCCATTGACCTGACCATCGACCACAAGCCCACCATCCCTGAGGAGCGCGAGCGCATCCTGCACAGCAACGGGCGCGTGGACAGGTGAGCGCGGCGGACTGTGCAGGGTGCGAGCCAGGGGTGCAATGTAGCAGCGTCTACTCAATTATTCAGAGTGTGCCAACGCTTATCTGCTGGCAGTGTGCATGGGCATTATTTGTTTGCTGGCATATGGATGATATGATACAGTGACTCATACTGATACTGAGTCCCCGCACCACTCGCTTTCACTCCGTGTTCCGCCGGCCTTGATATTCAACGGCATTGCAAATATCCCCCTGCTCCCTGCATGTCCTTGCTTGCAGACTGGTGGATGAGTACGGCGAGCCGATGGGACCACACCGTGTTTGGCTGCAGCACGCCTGGATCCCTGGCCTGGCTATGAGCAGAGCATTGGGCGACGTCCTGGCACACCAGTGAGTGCTCAGGGTTTGCTGGCGGGGTCTGTGCATCTGCTGTTGTGGAGTTTGGATCGCTGCCACTGCTCCGGTTGCTACGGACAGTGCCTGTCACATGCGAGCAACTGATATTCAGCTTGAGTCTGAGTGCTGATGTCGTTGATATTGATGTTGCGCCGACGCTTGATTAAAAAAAATCTTGCCACACGCACCTCTTCCTTGCAGGCTAGGCGTCTCTTCGGAGCCACAGCACACTGTGGTTGAGCTGACCCCGTCTCACAAGTACATGATTCTTGCTTCGGACGGCGTGTGGGAGTTCATCAGCAGCAAGGAGGCAGTCGACATCGTGGCCAAGAGCCAGTCATCTGACGAGGCTTGCGAGCAGGTGAGGGCCAGGCGTGCGGGCATGGCAGGTATTGCGAGCAGCTTGGCAGGAAGTGCGCCTGTTCACGCGTGGCGCTTTGCTGGCCAGCCAGCTTTCTTCTACAGCGTTTGGGTGAAAGTCGCGCAGGGGAGGGAGGTTGCAGAATCTTGGTAGCTGCTGGGGGCTTGCTTGGTGACACGCACAGCGTGCACTGTCGCTGAAGCTCCATGCCTGCGCCCCCTGGTGATGCATGCAGCTGGTTAACGAGGCCTACCAGCGCTGGCTGACGGAGGAGGAGGGTGTGGTGGATGACATCACAGCTGTTGTCGTCAGGTTCCACCACGACTAGTGGATATCAAGGCTGCCCAACCTGCGGCAAAGCCAAGCGACCAGGCAGACAAAACGCTTCCATCAGGCGCCCGACCCATTGATTAACGCATCCGGACCCTGAAACGCGCTGTGAAAGTGACCCCCAATCTATTGACAACCAGGTGCCGTAAGGTTGTGCCTACAGCGTGTCAGCTGATAAGCAGTGGCGCAATCCTTCTTGCAGGTTCAGACTTATGACAGTTGGTCTGCAACTTGGTAGCCATCTGCCTAACTGTGTCACTGACAAATTGAAAATTGGGGCCCTTGCATCCACTCTGGTAAACGTGCTGGGTGCTTCAAAGGTGCATGTGCTTTGTGGCATGCTGTAACAGTGTGTTTTGTTTAAGTGCAGTATTCATCCCACTCCTGTTTGTTCCGAAGTGTGGAGCGCTGTTGCTGATGCCATGTACTTTTCCATAGTTCATAATGTAGGCGAAGCATGTGCAGTAGATGTGTGCGCGTGTAACAATCCAGGGCGCTTTCTTGTCGCATAATGTCACCACACAAAGCAGAGCAAAGGTGCCGGATTTGGGGCGTATGTTCAGTTGCAAAAGCCATTGTGCACTGGCACTGATTGCTGCCAAAAGGGAAATGATATGAACAGTTCCTTGACACATAACAT
The DNA here is from genome assembly GCA_039880955.1 of Chlamydomonas urium. Lineage (NCBI taxonomy): Eukaryota > Viridiplantae > Chlorophyta > Chlorophyceae > Chlamydomonadales > Chlamydomonadaceae > Chlamydomonas > Chlamydomonas urium. The sequence goes on along the minus strand of JAWZTI010000091.1, from coordinate 47,625 downwards.
GAGGATGCGGACCTTGGTCCGGTCAGAGCTCAGTGGAAACTGCAACCCTCAGCGAATTTACCCCTCGCACACATAGCGACAAGTCAAGTCAGTCAAACATGGCTCCTGTCTGCGAAAGGTCTGCGGTCAGGCTGAGCGCACTGACAGACCCGTCAAGAGCATCTCATGCCTTGGTGACCCTGCGGGACAGCTTGAAGATGGAGTCGCCGGGGTACAATGTGGGCAGGTAGATGGTGTCATCTGAGACCTTTGAGCGGACACGGCTCCAGTCCAGCGAGGTAGAGATGCGCGCCAGGAAGCACGCCAGGTGGTTCTGCGCGTACTCCTTGCCAACACAGTAGTGCGGGCCGTGGCCAAACACCAGGAAGTTCTGGGCAAACTTGACGTCCTCGGCACGATCAGGGCTGAAGCGGTCGGGGTCAAACCTCTCGGGGCTCTCATACCCCTGCATGCAGGCTGACCATACGGACGGCACAATCATGGTGCCCTTGGGTGCAGTGTAGTCCTCCGTGAGCTTGAAGGGCGCCTGCGCCATCTGGGGCACCATGGGCGCTGGGGGCCTGTACCGCAGGATCTCCTTGACCACCTGGCGCGTGTACTTCATCTCGTTCAGCTGCTCCCCGGAGATGGGTGCCTCCAGGTCACGGCCTCGGATCAACAGTTGCTCTGCCCGCACCTTGGCCAGCACCTCGGGGTGCTCCGCCATGAGTGTGACAGTCCACACCAGCGACGCCGTCGAGGCATCCTGACTGGCAAAGAGGAAGTCCATGACGCTGTCAGCCATCTTGGCGTCAGCAGCATAGAATGGCGGCTCCACACCCTGCTCCTCAGCTTCCTTGACCTCCTGCAGCACCTGCTGGCTCCAGAAGTCCAGCAGGCACTCGGGCTCATGGCCAGCTGCCATGCGGACCTTGCTGCGTGCTGCTGCCCTTGTGAGGACCTTGATGATAAACAAGCGGCCCTGGCGGCCCTTCCACACCTTGGTGCCCGGCAGGCACACAGGGGGGGCCAGAAAGGCGTCGGTCATGTTGCGGTACGCCTCGCTGAACTTCTCGCGCTCCTGTGAAACATGCAAGCAAGCAGGCAGCCAGGGTTGGAGCAGCATGGCACAATGCTATGGCGATCTGATGGCAATGAGCAGCAGGAAATGCATATGCCACAATGTGAGTCAGCAGCTGGGGCTGAAAAGCTGCATCCTCTGGCTCTGGCACTGGTCACACCCAGCACCGCATCAGCCACCCCAGGTCAATTGCATTACTGCTCCCTCGCCCCAGCTCCGCCTTGGCCCTTGCGCCTCACCGCGGGGTCATCCAGGTATGGCCCTGCAAACACATCCTGGCTGGTAAAGGCGTTCAGGTCGCGAATGTAGTTACGCATCTCGAAGGGCTTGTTGCCGTTGGCAGCCAGCCACTGATCAACATGGTCCCTGCATCTCCATGGCGCGGGGCAGCAGCATGTTGGATGAGCCGCCTGCCCTGCAAACCCCGCATGTTGGCGTGACCGGTGCACAGGCTCCACGTCGTGCTCAAGCATGGCGACAATTGCCGTCTTTGCCCACGCACCAGTGGACATAGCAGCAGGCATCTGTCCACCCTGCCCACCTGATGATCTTATCTTGCTTGCGCACATACACGCCCAGTGCCTTGCGGGTGAACAGGGCAATGAAGCTCTTACGCAGAGCCTTGTGCTCAGCACCGTGCAGGAAGGCAATATTACGCTCGCCCAGGATGTTCTTTGCACTGGGGTGCAGCTGCAGCAGCAGCGAGTCTGCGCCGTTGTGATTGAAGACGTGGCGACACAGGGATGCGTCCGTTACGAAGATGGTGAAGACGCCGACGATACTGTGCACGGGTAAGGGCAATTTGTACATCTGTTGGCAGACGGTCTGAACAGAGGAGGGCGCTTGCTCACGCATGCTACAGAGGGCAGATTCACGCTACCTGGGATCAAATCAGAGAGCGCCCTGCCCACTCTGCAGTTGGGGCAACAGGACAGGCACGCACCTGTGCCATGACATGCCCGGGAACGAGAACAGGCGCTGCTTCTCCCAGAAGTTGTAGGGGTCTTTCACCATCTCAACAATGCCCCCAATGAAGGGCGTTACGAACTCGGGTCCTAGAATGTGCCGGCAGTCAAAGCATGACAATCAGCGTGCAGCACGACCTAGCACAGCTGCTCAGCGCCGATGCACACAGAAAGCCTCCCGAAACCAATGCGTGCAGCTGCCCGCCACCGCTTAGTCTGGTCAACAGGCAACGCGCCGACATGCCTGCTCACCAGCGAGTTGCCCCTGCTTTCCGCTGCGGTACATGCGGAACTTGATCTGCTCCCATACAGCATAGCCAGCGAGGAGCGAGCTGCCTGCTGCCAGGAGGCCTGCGGGACTCATGACGTTGGCCAGCAGCCCATCCTGCCCATCAGCGTTCAGCTGCGACAACAGCTGCGAGAAGCCGCTGCTGGCCACATCCGTGAAGTTCATCGCGCTGATGTGTTGCGCTGCGCGGTGGTTTGTGGAGGGCGGTCACCTGCGTGTGGGGCAGGTGCGCCAGGTGCGATGCGTTCACCGCAAGACTCGTTTGCTACTAGACGCGCGTGCCCCTGGTGCGTGCATGTTGGGCCACATCAGCCATGGGCTGAGAGGTGCAGAGGGAACGATTTGAACGGCTGCCGCTGCAGCGTGCTTGGGTCCATCCCTGAATGCTGCAGGGCTGCCTGCTTTGAGCGACTAAATTCATGAGCACGCAGTTGCCTGCCCGTCAGAAACCTTGGGACGTTGCCCACGGGATCCAAAGCTCCCGCCAGCCTCAAGTTCTGGCAACATCAAGTCAGAAGTGCATTGAAAGCCGCTGCGCAGCCCACTAATGCGACCCACCACCCACCACACGTCGCCTGGCCGCTACTGCTTGCGCTCGGGCTCGCTGGTGTTGTCAGGGCGCGGGGTTGCGTGTGTGTTGCGCGCCTTTCACCAACGAGAGAGCTGCTGAAACCAGCAAGCAGCTTTGCTTGAAGCGTTCGTGCCAGACGCAGTTCGGCAGCTGCTATGCGGGGAGGCAACTTCACCTCGAAGGGCATTTCACACACCCACACCACTCGTCTGTTCCGTGAGTGTTGGCGACAGAGCGATGACGAAAGATGACGCCAGGGCATCCCAAGACAGCGCGTTGCTGACTGGCAGGAAATAGTTTGAATTTCGAGGGCCTGTTACTTTGGCATTGGCACATGCTTCTTGACTGCTGTGTCAAGGGCCTGTCATTGCAATGCAATTGGTACCCGTGAATTGCTGAGGAGAGCACCGGTGAGAGCCTAACTAAGCGCATTTACAAAAGGGCCTCCCTGGCGGGTAACAGCAACTAGACTGAGCCCAGCATGTCGGTAGGCCCGGCTTGGCAGTCCGTAGGATGCCACAACCGCCCAGCCTCTGAACCCCAGAGGGCCCCCGCTGAAAACCATGAGCAAATCTAGCAAAATTGTGTTCCCAAGATGCCTACACAAAGCGTCAGCCCCTTCCCGACTGACCAGCAGGGGATGAAGGAGCGTGGATAATTTAGAAACCCACACTCCTCCAGCCCTTCTTCTCCAGCTCCTGGCGAATGGCACGGATGCGCTTGCGGTTGATGTCACCGTCGCTCTCGCCAATGCGAGAAGCAGAGCGGTACTCTACGCGGCTGCCGGGCCCAGGCTTGAACCAAAACTCCACGTCATCAATGAACTGCAAGCAGAGTCAGCAGCTGACCTCTCGGTGTAAGCCTCAGATGTGCAAAAGAGCTGCCGACATGAAACACCCTGCATATTGTGCATTACACACCATACTCAAGCAATCCAATCCTCCCCTCCCCTGGCTACTCACGCCCATGATCGGGCTGGTGTACTCCAAATCCAGGTAGTCATCAGTCTGCCTCACAATCTTGGGCTCAAAGCCATCAGGCTTTAGCTTGGACACCTGAACGAACATGGGCGTGGAGCAACGTCAGCAAGCCCCCTGCCTTGCCCATGTGGCCATGGTCTCCTACCAAAACACTCACCACGTCCACCAGCTCCTTCATCGCCTCCTCCTGGGTGGCAGCCTTCCTCAGCGCACGACCATCCTCAGGGTTGTACGTCCTGCACTCAGGTGCAGTCATGCACAGTGTGAGCCACTGACAGTACACCTGCGCTGATTCATTCCCAGGGGTCCTGGCCTACCATGCAGGCACGTAGTGGGAGAGGTCGTTTGCCTCCTCGGCAGTGGAGATGCAGTTGGGGGATGGCGGGCACAGAGACAGCGTCTTGAAGTTGCCATAGTCCTGAACACCCAAGTTGCTGGGGCGAGGCGAAGCACCGATGTTGAACACGGATGCCAGCACCATGGCAGCAGGCAGGTTGACAGATGCAAGCAGCATCTCCCTGTATGGTGTGGTCAGCACCAAGAGACGATTCGATCATCGCCCAGTGCAGGCGCGCACCGCTGCAGATTGTCTTGCACTGCACCAGGAACTTGCCTGCGGCTGGAGCTCGCCTTGCTATGCTGCGCCCGGCAGATGCAGGTGCTGGTCCTGCTGGCCTTGGAGGGCACAGTGGCCTTGCGAGAAAGCTGGGACAGTGACATCGCTGCTGATTTCGCGTACTTAGTTGATCTGTTCCAGAACGCGCAGCAAAGGGGCCGGCGTCCATACTTTTGAGATCCACACCCTGGCGAAAATGGGAAACGTAGGACTGTGTTGCGATTGGTGCTGCAACGATGTACCGCCGCTCCCCAGGCAGCAGTTACTCTCAGCAGGGGCAGCAGAGCGTTGCTTTCAGCTATGGGGCAAGCAGTTCCAGGCTGAGCGTGCCGGTGCAGAGGCACCAAACCAGGCTCAGCAACCTGGCACCAGTTGCATCAGCTGCTGTGCCACCCACAGGTGTGGATCCAGCATGGCGTGAGAAGGCGCAGCCAATCAAGTCAGGCAGCAACTACCCCGCCAAGGAGTTCTGCAGCAACTGCGGCTTGTGTGACACACACTACGTTGCACACGTAAAGCAGGCCTGTGCCTTTCTGGGCGATGGCATGTCCAAAATTGAGACAATGGAGCAGCAGGTGCATGGCAGATCCCGCAACCTTGCGAACGACAATGAGTTGCGTTTTGGCGTTGTGCAAGAGGTAAGGGCACATGCCTTCCCAGCCGCTTTGGTCTCAGCAGTCAACACGTGCAACAAGGGATGAAGTGTTTTGACAAGTTGCTGGATGAGACACTGCCTGTCGAATTGTCGTTTTGACAAGCTGCTACCTGCTGTGGCGTAGGTGCTGTACTCTCGCAACACACCGCCTGTGCCTGGAGCTCAGTGGACGGGCATCGTCACACAGATTGCGATAGAGATGCTGAGCTCAGGCAAGGTGGACGCAGTGATTTGCGTTCAGAGCGATGAGAACGACCGCTTCAAGCCCAAACCTGTGGTGGCCAGGAGCGTGGAGGACATAATGAAGGCACGCGGCGTGAAGCCTGTGATGAGCCCCAACCTTGAAGTGCTGGCAACTGTTGAAGCCTTGGGCGTTAAGCGACTGCTGTTCATCGGTGTGGGCTGCCAGGTAAGTGTGCATGATCACATGACGCGTTTGGTCACAGCGGTGCTGGCTTACTATCCTGCCTAGCCAGCTTTGCACGTGGTGCACTGCACCCCTCAACTGAATGTTGGCGCTCCACTTGTGATTCACATCTCAGGATGTGTTACCTGGACTCCTACCTTTGGCCATCGCTTGAACAAACTTGGTGCCGGATGTGCATGCCAGGTACAAGCGCTGCGGTCCATCGAGCCATACCTGGGGCTGGAGAAGCTGTATGTGGTGCGATGCCTTTTGGCACGAATGCTATGTAAGGGCAGGCTACACAGCAGTGGGTGCTCAGCGCTCATGCTGGCAATGCTTTGCTGCTGTCTCAACGCTCAGGTTGGCACGAACTGCACTGACAACGGGCGTCGCGAGGGTTTGGAGAAGTTCCTGAATGCCGCGAGCGAGACGCCAGGTGTGAGCCGTGACGTCATCTAAGCACGTGCAGCAGCTTGCAGCACAAGCTGACATACTGTTTCTGCTGCACCTGCTGCTGCGGTGGCTGCTGCCGATGACTGTGCAGAGACTGTGCTGCACTATGAGTTTATGCAAGACTACCAAGTGCACATCAAGCACACGGATGGCAGGTTGGTACTGGGGAAAACTTGGCGATGGAACAGGCTGGCGTTGAAGCATTCTTGTTGTCCTGCAACTCACAGGCTGCTTGTTATATCGTTTGCTGCAGGTTTGAGTACATTCCGTACTTCTGCCTACCAGCCAAGGAGTTGAACGATGTCATTGCCCCATCGTGTTACTCGTGGTAAGCACAGCAGAGCACAAAGTGAGCGGTGTGGATGCACCGCTGCACAGGTTTGCCATGTGCTCAAACTTATGTTTGGGCCGCTGCGACGAGTTACAACCTGCTCTGTGATTGCGCCTCCGCCTGCAGCTTTGACTACCCCAACGCGCTGGCAGACCTGACCGTGGGCTACATGGGTGTGCCATACCAGAACGTCAACATGACGCAGCATCAGCAGTACGTCACAGTACGCAACGACAGCGGCCGCGAGCTGCTGGAGTCTGTCAAGCATCGGCTTGAGTCCACACCGCCCCAGTCCAGTGGCCGGCGTGCTGACCTGGTCATGCAGACCATCCTCTCAGATGACGAGGCCAAGCTTGGCAACCTGAGGGACCCCGCACCTCGGCTGGTCGGCAACATCATCGCCTGGCTTGTGAACCTGACTGGGCCCAAGGGCCTCGAGTTTGCCAAGTACTCCATTGACTACCACTACGCGCGCAACTGGCTTTATGTCAACCGCTACTGGGGCCAAGAGCGCGGACAACGACACATTCCGAAGTTTGCGCAGGTGAGCTGCTTGCACGGCGGTTCGGCAGATGGAGCTGCCACAATGCACCACAAATTTGTTTAAGCATGTTGAGCATGGCCCACATCGATGGCTTTTTCCTGGTTGCGTTGCAGAAAATTATTGAGGAGTACAACAAGAAGGGCGATCTGGACGCACGACTCAGGCTGCCCAAGCCTCCAGGCCCCAAGCCAGTGCCGAAGAAGTGAAGACCAGCTGATGTGGCACCCTGCATGTCAGGTTTTTATCATTTTCGTTTTCTTTCCCGGCCTGTGCAGGTCGTTTTTGTTCAGTTCCTGTCCAGCACGACAAGCCTGTTATCATGCTGCAATTGCGCAGCGCCGCCTCCTGCCAGCTGCGTCGGCGATTGTGGAGCCGGCGGCCTGGTGGTGTTCACGTCAGTGCTCGACTCGCGCAAGCAGCAGCTGCTATGCGGGCCTTGTGTCCTTGTATGTTGGCTCATAACCAATTGCTTGCTCCGGAGTGCAGGTTGCTTGCAATGCTGCAAGCGCAACACCAGACACCACAGGCACCCCAGCGCCACCGCATGTTGCCACCGCCACAGCTGCATCTCAGCCCTTGGCTGGCCTGTCACATCATCAGGTGCAGCAGCTGCGCACATACCTTGACTATATGCTTGAGGTGAACAAGTCCATGAACCTGACAGGTGAGGGCTGCAGGCACCTGCAGGCGGCAGTGGCGGCGACGTTTGATGAGCAGCGTGTTCCCTGCTGCCTTGCTGGACAGCCGTACGAGACCCTGCAGAAGCATGGGATCGCCACATATGCGACAGCTTGGTGCTGCTGCCTGTCATGGACAAGCACCTGGAGGCTAGGCTGGCACCTGCTGCAAAAAGCAAGCCAACCATGAGCGAAGCTGAGAAGAAATCCAAAAGCAAGCAGAAGGGCAGAGGTAGCGGGGCTTCAGGCCAGCATGCAGCCGAACCAGTGCAAGAGCCGGCAGCAGACACAGAAGCTCCTGCAGCAGCAAGCAGCAGCAGCGGCAAAAGCGACGAAGCTCTGCGCATTATTGACGTCGGGACAGGCGCAGGGCTGCCTGGTATGGTGTTGGCCGTTGCGCGACCGCAATGGAAGGTAATTGTTGGCATGTGCCCTGCATACCTGTTGATACCCAATGGTGACAGTGTTTTCTACAAAATCTTGCCAACCGCTGCCGATTTGTGCTCAACGCTTAGGTGACCCTGCTGGACACATTGCGCAAGCGCTGCGATTTCTTACGCCAAGCAGCAGATAAAGCAGGTGAGCAGAGTCTGTTTGACATGCAAAGCCTGCTCTTTCGGCTGAGGTTGCAGGACACTTAAAGAAGCCCTGTCATGCATCTGCACCTGTTCAGGCATTACCAATGTTGAGGTGGTGTGGGCAAGAGCGGAAGAAGCTGGGCACAAACCAGAGCTGCGCGAGGTGAGAGTGCGGCACAGCACGGCAGAGCACACAGCATAACTTGATGACGTCTTTCCTGGTTAGGCAGCTCAAGTTTCAGCATTCTTCATGCGCTTCTGTGGCATCCAGGCATACGACGTGGCAGTGGCAAGGGCAGTGGCTGAGACGCGAGTGCTGGCAGAGCTGTGCCTGCCGCTCGTGCGAGTTGGAGGCCTCTGGTTTGCAGCCAAGGGACCCAACCCACAGGTGTGCGTGCCTCCGCAGCAGCCTAACTGGGTGGCAGCAGAGTCCGGAGGGGAGGGGTCCATTTGGGGACTGTAGTGCTGCTCAGTGGGAGGGATGCTGTTGGGTGCATTAACTTCTTTGACCAAATTTGACCCAGGTTGCTGCCTCGCACGACCTTGTTGCCCTGTGCAGGCAGAGGTGGATGCGGCTGGCTTTGCCATAAAGCAGCTTGGAGGCAGGCTGCTCGCGGTGGACCTGGTGGACTCCTTCTCTCAGGATGGACAGCGCACAGCTGTGGCCGTCTCCAAAACAGGTGCAACGCCTGTTAAGTATCCCAGGAAGCCAGGCACACCCAACAGCAACCCGCTGTAGACTCTACAGTGTAGAGAACTGCTTTAAAAATAAAATAGTTAAATAGTCTCTGGCACTTTCACACCTGGGTTTTTGGGCCGCATCCAAGTTGCAGAACGCACGTGAGGTGCGCTGTTCTGCGGCCGTACGCGCCTGTTCGTGCTGTACGGGCGAGGCCTGCTGCGTCGAAGGCTGGTGTTGAGCGTGTCGTTGACGCCATGAGACGACGACCAAGAGGCAGCGGCATGGGCGATGACCCTCAGCACATGGCAGCCTTTGCCACACGCAAGAAGGTCCTGCTGAAGAAGGCCATGGAGCTCAGTGTGCTAAGCGACTGCGAGGTTGCGCTCATCGTTTTTGGCCCCGATGGCAAGCTGGTGCAGTACTCCAGCGGAGGTGACATGGACAAGCTGCTGGAAGACTATGCAGCAGCATGCCAGCAGCCGCATGAGCGGTACAACAATGCAGAGGTGGGCTGCGGCTTGGCATGTGCATCAGGCTACCATGCATTGCATGCATGAAAGCAGCACGGCATGCATGGTGCTCGTCGCAGCATGTCATTCCCCCCTCCGGCGTGACCTGTGCATGGCTGCAGCTGCTCCAAGCATACCATGAAGAGACAGGGCGGCATGACGATGTGTCCACACTGGCAGTGGCCACAAAACGGATGGTGAGCCGCCTGCTTGACAGCACGACTGCTGCATCCATGTTGCAAGCTTCTTTTCACATTTAGATGCGGCGTGCCCTCCTGCTTGTGATCAGCATGACATAGATGCCAGCGGGCCACCAACCAACACAACAATGGAGCTGCCTGTGGGCAACACCGGCCAGGCTATCCACGTTGAGGGGGTCAAGCCAGCAGGCTTCATGGACGACAAGAACTACCCCTTGTCGCCGCGCAGCGACCAGGCGTACAAGGACATCAGCTCACAGTTTGACAGATGGGTGGAGCAGCTCAACAATCGTGGTGCACAGGTGAGCTGATGGGCAAGGGTTTTGATGATGACAGTGGTAGGTTGGTGGGCCAAGGGTATGTTCTGAATCCAAACCAAAGCGTTCATCGCATAAGCGGCCTTGAGCTGGCCGTGAACAACGCGCATGTCTGACTGCCACAACTGCTTGCCACTTGCCACGCCTGCCGTGCACAGCAAGAGTCAGGACCAGCAGCTGGCTCCAGGGAAGCGCCGGTGCTTTCACCAGGTGTGTGCACTGCGGCAGGCGTTCAATGGCCGTTGACTTCGCGGACAGCCGTGGCAGCCACAGGCAAATGTGCAGACGCTCTGTATTGTTCTAACCTTCCACTGCCATCTTTGTCCTGTCTTGACATACACACTGAACCAGGAGGAAGCAAGCGGTTCAAGAGCTTGTCCGTGCTCGTTCCGGAAACTGTCTCTCAGCCTATCCTGCGCCGCATGAGTGCGGGCGGTGATATGCCTGCATCAGCAGCAGCAGCATCAGTGCCACCAGCGGCTGTGCTGCCGGGGATGTGCTCCTTGGAAGGACCCACAACATCGCAAGACCTGCTGCTTCGCGAGCACTCTGCATCAATCAGCGGTGGTGAGCTTGTGGCAGATGGGGTAGGTAACTAGTGGAACACCACTGTCAGCATTCCACTGCAGCCTTGCAGCTGCGCTCATATGGCACGGCCAGCTCTTGCTTACTTTTGACCATCTCCTCCTTCACCTGTGCAATCTACTTAACGCAGGAGGGCTGATGGGTCTGTCGCTGCCATCACCCAACACACTGCTGTTTGGTCTGCCAAGCGCGGGAGGGCTGTTCACCTCCCGAGGCCTCAGCCTGGACCTGCCGATGCCTGATTCTGCGTCTAGCCTTGGCCACGGAGTGCTTGATTGGCCAACCTCTGCAAGGTGGGCACAGCACAGGTGGTTCAGCGGTATTTGGACAACGCCTTCATCAAATGCTGTTTGCAACACAATGTGGGGCCGTCAAGAAGCTGTTGAGAATCCAAGTTGAGGATGTGAGAGGTGTTGCAGTTTTGTCCGCAACTATCATTGCAGGGTATCACCTGCAGGTTTCAAGCGCGTGCTGCTGGCAACACTGATTGCTGGTCACCTCCTCCACTCCTTGTTGCAGGGACCGCATGCTGGCAGGTTTCAGCGATGACAATGAGAGCGGGGAGGAGCTGCCCGGCGACCTGATGGTCACAGGTCGTGGCATCAAGCGCGTGCCTGCTGCACCAGGAGACCGCCATGAGGCAACATCTGCCACCAAAGCGCAAGCTCCTGGGATGGAGGGCTTGATGGTGTCAGGCATCAAAGTGACGTCGTCCGCCATCAAGGACACGGATTTTGAGTTTCCAGGCTTTTCATCGTCCCAGAAGGAGCCTACCGTCACGCCCATGCATGGGATGGCTGGGCAAGGCTCGGGTGTTGATCTGCCACTTGACATGTGAAAAGAGCAACAGCTTAGCAATGCTCCGTAGGTGTTGCCTGCATTTTCTCAAAACCATTTTTGTTTGAAGCTTTCTGACATGACGATGTCGCATCAAATTCATATCCGTTCACAACTGTATCCTGAGTAAGGTGTAAAACTTGTTACGAGCTCTTGCATTTTGTGGCTTGCGCTTGTGAGCGTTGATGACAGGCGACTGATGTAAGGGCTCCCTGCATTGGGCTTTTGCACGACGTGCTGAAATCCACACAAAGCCGGTCTAGGTCAGACAAAATGTCCAACACAGCCCCCACATCAACCAAAGCAGCATCGGCAATCTTGACATCTAACAAGTCGGACGAGCCTCATCCTTGACCACCAGGAGCGTAACAGCATCCATGTGGGTGACGCCCTTTGGGTTATCTAGCATAGCCAGGACCGTACATCAGCACGACCTGAACCCACAATGTATTGACGCGCTGCACCCGCCCAGTGGATGGTGGATGGTGGTGCAGGCGAGTTGTGCCACAGGCACTCCCGTGCCTTGGACTTGCCCTTGACCTCCACCTCAGCCCTGTCTTCACACTTCCATCCCTACACCTGCTGTCACATGTGTAGGGGTTTGTCAACAGCTTGTAGTGCACCTTTAACAGCCTCCCTTCAGAGCAGTAGGCACTGGCGTTCCCAGCCATTTCGATCGCTGTCAAACAAAGCATGAGTTTGGCATTGTGCATGGTGACCTCATGTGGGTTTTGCAACCACAGTCTGTGTTGAGCATTGACATGTCATAATTCAAGGTCACTTGCCAATACTGCCTCACGGGCAATGGCAGCCTCAGTCATGCCACGCCGTTGACCATGTGCAGGCCACCAAATGTGATGCTGAGGAAGGGTGGGCTGGATGCATTTAAGATCAAGCTGACCGACTTGGAGTGGGCGGGAACTGAAGGCAAGGCGACGTACCCACTGAACATGGCAGGCAGCTGCCTGGTAGCTAAGTCACAGCTTCTGTTCCGTTGCTCCTGCCGCCAATGTTGCAGTAGCCTACAACAAGGGCTCAAGCGACTGCAAGGCGGGGGCCTGACGCTCGGAGACGGGTTTACGCTGAAGATGTGACTTGCTGCAGGGACAATGAAAGACATCGCAATGCATCAGGCAGCGCTGGCTGAGGAAGTGCGGAAGCTGAATAGTGCAACAGGGTCAACATAGCATAATAGTGTGAGGCTGCAGGCTGGCATCCCAACCTTCACAACTGCCACCGCAAGCAGCCTTAGTGACCCATTGCAGTAGGGAGGTTGCATACGATTTGTACCTGAGGCACCGTGGGGGTGTGTGCTCACGGGTGCCAACAAGCTCAACCTCACAGACCTGTTCAGCATTCTGGGACGCAGGGTCAGAGCCAAGCCAGGACTGAAGATGTTGGTGCGCTGTGGTGGCTGACTGGAGAAGGCGCGTTAAGCCGGGTGGTGTGCATCAGCTGCGTCGCCGGCAACAACATCACCTGTGATTGGTGCAGATGTGGCATGATGACCAACATAACAAATGCTGCATCAATGTGGTGCAGGAAGCGACACAGAAACTGCAGGGTGCTTGCTATCAAAACAAAGACGGACCGCCAGGGAAACACCCTGCTCCTGAGCAAGGTGGTGCCATTTGCCGCACGCCCACATGCCAACTCCCGGCCTGATGCAGCAAGGCGGCGGGGTGACAGGTACACAACTGGAGCAGGCATGAATGGCCTGTGGTACGCAGCTTGCACGGCACCAGAAGCGGGACATGGCAGTGCAGCAATAAGCAGGTGAGTGCGCCAGCAGTTTCAGCCATGGGAAACCAGGCTGGCAGGCCCTGGGTGGATAGGTAAGGGTGCTGAGGCGGCAAGCAGGATGGTCAGGGCACAGGTATGCAGGCTGTAGATGACAGGGCCTCGGACCTGTATGACCTCACGACTGTAGATCAAACTGTGATGACGGCATTACGTGGGCTTCATGCTTCTCAACCTCCCATCATCATGCCACTATCACCCACCTGTTCATCCTGTTCCTGTTCCTGTTCACATGTTCAGCAAGGAACATCAATGATGTTACATCATGCCTGCATCATCCCTTTGTGATTTTGTAATCTGCTGGCCAGGGTGCTGAAGTGCCGGAAACATTGGCCAAATATTGACACCACACCAATGGCGCACATGGCGCCGCACCTCACATCGGCAAGCATCACTCACAGCATCAATGTGATCAGTATCATGTGCCAAATACAGCAGCGTCATGCACGATTTCTCTATGAAGCACCAGGGTCACATCAGCTGCACCGGCTCTCATGAATGTGAGTGCGGCATTTGAAGCGCAAGCTTGCTTAAGCAGCTGCGGTTGCTTGTTTTGCAGGGTAGGAAATTCAAGAAAGCGAGATTCATGTATGCACTTGACTGAACTGTGCTTGACACAGAGGCTGCTACACCTAGGCCCTTGTGAGCCAATGCCAACCATTGCATTCCGTGCGGCCGTCAATGCAACGAGGTCAAGCTGATCGACCGAACGGACGGGAGTTGAAGACAAGGCGATGCACTCACTGAACATGGCACCCCCCTCCATCAGGCCCCCCTGGCACTCCACAGCCTAGCCTGGTCATGCGCTTCAGCGGGAGCATGACAGCCACCTGCTGCAAAAGCTATCCAAGTAAGGGGCGCTGTTGTGCCCAGCATGGTGCTGGCAGCACCCCTAGTCCACAAGCAACGCGACAGATGTAAGCAGCATCATGTGAAGTCGCAGCATGATAACGTCTTAACGGAGTTTCAGCTGAATTTGGTTAGCGCTGCCGGGGACAGTGACGACTGTGATCAGCTGCTGCAATGCTCAGTCAGGCAGCTCTGGTCATTACTGGCGGGCTTTCAGAGCGGCCATAGTGTAGCAGGCAGCTGCCTGGTAGCCAAAGCACTGCTTCCGTTGTTTCTGCAGCCAATATTGCAGTAGCTTACAACCAGGGTTCACGCGGCTGCAAGCACGCGGCCGTTGCATTTTGTGCACATAACACGCATGGACATTGCAATTGGAAAGATCACGGCACAAGCTCGCAACATGCATGAGCAGAGGGTGGTGGCCTCTGACTTGCCCAAAGCCATATCACAGAAAATCGTAAATTGCAGATGGGGTGCTAAAAGAAAACAACTGTGTGACAACGCTGCAAGCATCAGCATATGCTTAAGGACCAACCATTCTGCCACGCAGCTTCTGGTTCATGCGCATGTTGTTTTCCTCAATCCACCTCAGCAGGGACTCGCTGGGCGGAGACGGGGCCTCCTCCTCCTCCCTATCTGTTTCGGCATCATCATCATCTATGAGCGCACCGTCTGTGCCGCCCTCCTGCCGCTGCTGCTGCTGCTTCAGTTGAATTTCAGCTAGCTTAGCCGCAAGCAGCTGCTGTTCATATTTGAGCAGCTGGGTTGTGTCTTGCGCAGCCCTGGCCGCAGTCTCCTTCTCGGGGTCTTCTGGCGTTTTCACTGCTGACTTGAGCACCTGCTGGACGGCAATCCCAGCTATCCTTGATGCCGTAGGGACGACGCCTGTATAGGGGCCAGCCAGTACGACAGGTGCAGGTGCAACTGGCGCAGCGGGCGGGCGGGCGACCGAGCTGCTGAGCGTGGGGTTCACCACCCGGGTGGCTGGCTGAATGGAGGTGCTGGCTGCAAGGGCACACTCTGCAGGCGGCGCGGCTGCTGCGGCATCCACCGCTGCAACCGCCGCTGCGGCCGCTGCAGCTGTGTCGCCCCGCCCAGTGTCAGTGGAGTTTGCAGGGCGCACAGCCACAGAGCTGGAGTACCCCAGTGTGCTGCGAGGGTCCATGTACATCTGCAGCTCGCGCTCCAGCTGCTCTTGCTCCTGCTTTTCCTGAGCGTCCTTCTGCTTCTTCTCCTGCTCCTCCTTGATCTTCTCCAGCGCCTCCTGCTCTGCTTTCTGCTGCCGCAGAAACTCCTGCTGCCCTTTCAGGCTCAGCGACTTGCTGTATGCCAACTGCCGTGAGGGCTGCGGCGCCGGCTGCGGCGCTGCCTTTGCGTCTTTCTTCCCCAACGGGCCCTGCTGCAGGATAGACATGATCGGCGCGCGTGCGCGGACACTCGTGATAGTTTTGAAACTCCGGTCACCAGGCGCTAGAGCTGGTACGGCGCCGCCGGGGGAAGGCCCACCGCTGGTGGGTGATGTTGCCTGCGCCCCCGCAGGTCCCTGTGATGTTTTAAGCGAGCTGTCCTGCACCGCCACGCCGATTGGCGTCACGCCACAATTGATCAGTCCGATCTGCTGCTGGGGCGCCTGCGTCTGTGGCGGGCCTCGCGACGGGCTGGCGACGGGGTCGAACGGCACCGAATGTAAACTCGGCTCGTCTGCCTCCCCCACATCAGAGCTGCGGCGGCTGCGGCGGCTGCGGCGCTCCCAGTCGTTGCCCGGGACACCGCCTTTCCCCCCACGAGGCTGGGTGCCTGTCTGCTGGCCTGTCGTGTCCGCAGCAAGGTTTGTTGGCGAGGCCTGGCTGTGGGCAAGTTGTTCAAGCAAGGGCTGCAGCCCCTGTGCACCTCGGCCTGCACCTCCTTGCAAGGGACTCAAGGCCCCTTCCGATGGCGCTCCAGTGCTGGACAGCCTGTGCAGAGACTGCTGGCCTCCGCTGGAAAGTTGGCCAGTGCTGGGAGGCCCTGGCGATACTGAGCCCTGGCCGCCGTTTGACGCTGGAGGGGCAGGCTGTGTTGAGCCGGCTGCTTGCTTTCGCACTGTCTGCTGCTGTTGAGGAGCTGCAAGCATGCTTGACTCAATTATGCCTGGAGTTGTGACGCGCCGCGAACGCATCGACTGTGAGCCATGTCCACCAGCATGCCGCTGCATGGCATTCGATGAGCCCGATGATTGCTGTGGCGGCTGCTCTTCTGCTGCAAAGGCCCGGCGTGGGTTGGCATAACCTGGGCATGACTCAGTTGACCGATGCATGGAGGCTGCACCACCCATGCTGCTCGGCAGGGATGGTACTGCACTGCTGGCAATGCTGACATTGGAGCTGGCTACTGTCTGGGTGCTGTAGACGGCTGTTGTGGAGGAACGCATGAACATGCGCTGCGGTGTTGATGGTGCTGCAGCCTGGAGTGGAGGAGGGCTGGCGGTGAGGGCGGTGGGCCTGAAGTGCGGAGAGCTTTGCAACGCTGCGGCTACGGTAGACGGCCGCGGTGCTGCGGCTGCCATTTCTGCTGCCTGCTCTGCGCCTGGACTGTTGGAGAGCAGCCTCACGGAAGGCTCAGGCGCTGAAGCCCGCAAGTTCAAGCTGGAACTCTTGAAGGGTGTGCGACGAGCTGCCTCCATGTTCGCTGTGATTGGAAGAAGCAGGTCATCAATGCCGCTGCTGCTGCCGCGGGCCCCTGACCCTCGAGACAGAATGCCAAAAATTTCATTGGCAAGGCTGGTCTCTGCCATGCTGCCGGCTTACACTACAACACACGCACCCACTGCGCCAGCCTGCAGCAGCCCGCCTATGCAGCACACCTTCGAGGTGTGGACGGAGCTGAGTGACACATTGGGCAACAAAGTGGCCAGAAATAGGGGTTTATCTCTGCACTACCCAGGGGTCTTCTACCGGCAACGCCTGTGCACCCGATCTCATCCCCAGCTCCTGCACCCAGCCTGCACTTCCGGGTTCTGCTTCCGCGAGCGCTGCTGTTGGCGGCTTAGATGTGTGAGGGGCAGATGATTTGCTCATGGCCTGAGCCAGCAACGTCACAGCCTGCGCAATGTCGCCGTGCTGCTCCTGCAGCTTCTGAACAGCCTGCATAGTAACCTGTGCACATGCATTGCGCGGAGCCGATTAACTGAATAGTGGTGCATGTCGCTTGCTGCTGAGAAGTTTATCATTAGGTTAACGCTGCAAACGTACCTGGAACTGCTTGGCCGAGACCTGGTGCAGGGCTGCCAGCAGCTGCTCGTCCCCTTCCAACTACAAGTGAGCAACAATCACATGGCAGGCAGGTTGAGGTTGATGCAGCATCTTTGCTGCTACCTTGTATATGCCAGCATCGCATCTGAGTGCTGGTGAAGGCCACTGTGAATACATAAGCAACGTACCTGCTGCTTCAGCTGATCCTGTGCTGAAGCCAGCTGCGTCAGCACTTGCGCTTGGTTTGACAGTGAAGATTGAGCCTGTGTCAACAATGAAGTGAGATGAGGCCAGGCAAGCAGGCACGATCATTGTGAATACACACAGGCACCAGGCAACCGATTTCATTCGTGCCTGCAATACTGCGCCGCAGCTGCTTCCAGACCTGCTGCAGCGGCTTCTTCAACTCAGCGCTGTACAGCTTGAACCTCAGGTTGGCCTTGTCAACAAGGCGCGTGGCCGCCTGCAAACTCTGCTGCTGCTCCGCAACAAGGGCTTCCAACCGAGCCAGCCTTGCAGCTGCGTCAGCTGAGACGCGCAGTCCAGCAGCCGCGCCAGAAGTTGCCCTGCGTACGTCATGGAGACGGCAATCCACTTCAGTCAAGAGGTATGCCAGGAAGGCATGTACAGTTGCGGACGTCAAGCGTAGCCCGTGCTTGCCTGCGGTCCATCAAAGCTGATAAGCGGCCGCAGATCAAGCCTGAAAGCAGCAAGCCAGCTTGCAGCGTGGCACAGCCGCTCCATGCATGCAGGCCGGATGTTGGTATGTACACAGGCACTGGGTCTGTGGCAATGCTCGTCGTCGTCTGCCTACTGTCTGACGTGGATGCATCTGCCTGTCGTTCTGATGCTAATGCTGCTCTTTGAGAACGAGCTGACGCTTCAACAATCAACTGTTCATGGTGTTGCTGATGAAGGAACAGTGCAGCGGTGGTGAACAAGCATGCGACGATGCAAGCTGTCTCCAGCGCCTGCAGCGCTTGTGCCGGGGAGGGCCAGGTGGTGGGCAGCGGTGATGAAGACGGTGTGCTTGCGTGTGCTGTGACTACAATGCTGCGGGATGAGGCTGTTGTATGGAGTGGAGACGGAGTTCGGCCCAAACGAGGAGCTGCAGTGCGATGCAGGCAACAGAAGGGCAAGGGCGCTGCGATGGCAGTATTGAAGGTCGCTGCACACCGCATGGCACAGGAGCGGAGTGCTGGTGCTCCAATGCGCAATCTGGCCGAGGTACACCTTGGTGTTTGCACATTTATGTGGAACCTCCGTACTTCTAAGCCGGTTGCCGAGGCGCCAGTTTGATAAGAGCTACCCTGCCACTCAACCTTGGCACCAACAGCTCTTGTACAAGCAAGCGTGTGCTTCACAGGAACAGCGCCGGCTCGAAGAAGGCGGGCACAGCTGAGCAGCGTGCTCTCGCTCGACACAAGCGGCGCAACGCTAGCAGAGAGCCTCAGCAAAACCACATTCGCGTCCCCTCGCGCCCACCACAATGCCCCTCATCAAGTCCACAGCACATTTTGCCCACGCTGCAGTCACCAAGCACACTTGGAATCCAAACAACGACACTGTCCGGTATGAGGCTGCTGGCAGCGGCACATACAAGAAGGACATGTTTGCGTTTGGTGACACCGCGGATGTGCCTCACAAGTCGGAGCACACCCATCAGCTGAGCGACCCTCAGGCAAGTGGCAGTGCATTTGCCCATGCATTTGCCCATGCCTGCACGGGTTTGAAAGTTCCTGCAACGGATGGTGTGAAACCTATGTCTGACCATCATCGATGACCGTGTGCCTGCAGGAGTGGGCTGGTCGCATCAGCAACATGACACTGGTGCACACGGGGGGCAATACAAACATGGCCAGTAGGTGTTGCAGCGCAGCAGGCAATCGCATCAACAAAGATGCCCTGCAGGGGTGTTGCTCCATTGTACTTGATATAAGGCAACGCTCATCATGTTACCCGCCATTGCCGTTGCCAAAATGCAGTGTACACACACCACACACGCACACGACCAATGTTTCCACCTGGCTCAATCAGGATGGGCACGTTCACGCTGTCCCAGTACCTGCCCAAAGAGGATGCAGCAGTGCAGGTGAGCATGTAGACGGTGGAGCAGAGCGCGAGATATTGCGTCAGCTGGCCTTCCGCTGTGACAACTGTGTTGCAATGGGCCAAATCATTGCCCCCGCGCTGCCTTCCATCACCGCAGGAGCTGCACATGGTAGCAGACAAGGTGCGGCCAGTCCTACCTGAGCTGGTTCAAGCTTTGGAAGGCTATCACCTGCACAGCCCAGATGGCTGGGTGACCACCGCCGGGTGCGTCACGCGTGCAGGGGGGTGACAGGCGAGGTCTTGAGTTCCCCAGCCTAGTCCAACCAATTCGAATGCTGCAATGTCATGCTGCAGGTTCATGGCGTGCGCCAACAAGACAGGGCTTTCCTTGCTGCGCTCTGAGTACCTGGCACTGGAGCGCTCCGTACCCAAGGACACAATGGGCCGCATCAACTTCTACCATGTTGCGCAGGCAAGCTCCCAGAACGGTGACGTACTGTGACAACAGCTTTGGCAGCTACTGGTGCCATGCGACGAGGCACCGAGGGACGCTGATGGCTGCACCTGCCCTCTGTTTGCATGAGTCCAGGTGGTGGACGCGGTTGGTGCGGACAACGAGGTCGATGAGAAGACCTCAACGGCACCTGAGGCAGTGTTGCGCATGACAGGCCAACTCATGGGCTCACTGTAGGGAACCTGTTTCTGAAGGCTCAGCCATGTTGAGATGTGCTGCAGAAATTTGATGAGATATGAATCAATACTGGGTATTTTGTTGTAGCGAGCCATTGACCTGCTCAGCCGCCGCCTGCGCTGCCGCCTTAACTCACACGGTGCCCCTTGCGCGGGGCCACCGGCGCCCCTTAACGTGTGTTGGGGGTGTGGGGCCATCTGTGCAACGAACCCGCATCCCGTGCTTTGCATTGTGCAGGCGCCTGACTCTGCACAGTCCCCTGTCACCATGGTTGAGCAAGGCCAGCTCGTCCTGACCGGGATCCAGTTCTCCCTCAACCCCTCTGGCGCGGGTCCTCAGCTGCAGCTCGGCAGCCATGCTCAGCGCAGGGGCAAGGCGGCACTAAACGCATCGCGCGGTGGCGTTGCCACAACCGTTGGCTGCTCCTTTTCAACGGGGGGTTCCAGCAAGGCCCTGGTCGGCAAGAGCGCGCAACGTCGTGCGCGCGCCAGCCCCTTCGCGTCCATCAGCATGGCTCTGCCCTTCGCCGCGGCGACTGTATCCAAGCCAGCAGTCGCGCCTGCCGATGGTGCCAAGAAGAAGAAGAAGTCCATTCCAGAGATCCTTGAGAATGCTGGCAAGAAGGCCCTCAGCGGTGGTATCCCGGGCATGGTGGCCATGGCGCTGCAGGTGCTGTCCCTGATGTGGCTCCGGTAGGTGCGATGCTCCATTTGCCGATTTGCAACACGATCCATCGGCCATGCATAGTGCCGTGTTGTAGCAACATCGCGCTTTGCGCGCCCTTGCGCTGCCCCGTTCTGGTCTTGCACCATCACGTGCCAGCACGCGTTACTTTGTCCGAGCAGTATTTAACATCCGCTCCCTTGCCACGCTGCCATCTGCAGCACCACCATGAACTACCAGGTGCGTGAGGTGGCGCTTGCATGCTGCGGCTTTAGGCCTGGTTGACGCCTGTTGCCAGGCTGACATGCTCTGCACCGCTTCATGATCCTGCATGCAGTACCGCTACGGTACCAGCACCATGGAGGCCCTGAGGACCCTGTACTCTCAGGGAGGCATTCCCCGCTTCTACCAGGGCCTGCTGCCAGCTCTGATCCAGGTGCGCGTTGACAGCTTTCGAACAATGCGTAGCCGCTGGAAATGTCCTCGCATGCTGCACGCTCAGCCCTATTGAGCAAGAATGTTCTCTGATTTGTACCCTATAGGGCCCTCTGTCTCGCTTTGGTGACACAGCAGCCAACACCGGTATGCTGGCCCTGCTGGAGGACGTCGACATTCCTCCTGCCGTCAAGACCATTGCAGCGTCAGTCGGCGCCGGCCTGTTCCGCATCTTCCTGATGCCTGTGGACGCCTGCAAGACCATCATGCAGGTGCGAACGTACTGAACACAATTGTGGTTATCTACTTAGCGCTGTTCAATGGACAGCATCTGCTGAAGAGCACTAGCTAGGGACTCAACCTGATGAAACTGTGTTACAGCCATTTCGGCGCGCGCCCTGTTCATTCATTCTGGTTTCAGCCTGGGGGGTTGAGGCATGCGCCCGAACAGTACCTCGTCACCCACACAGGCTGGGCTGCTTCGCCAATGGCATACTGGTTTACAGTGGTGACAACAAACAGATTCAAACACACATGCAAAACATGCTGCACGAGCAGCTGTTGATTTTTCCTGATGGAGCTGTGTTGAAGCGTGGCTGGCCTCTGTTGCCCATGGCATGTACGCAGGTGGAGGGCAAGAACGGCCTGGCTGCGCTGGCCAACAAGATCAAGGTTGGTGGCCCCCTGGTGGTGTACGACGGTGCACTGGCGGCGTCGCTCGCCACCTTTGTCGGCCACTACCCCTGGTTCGCCACCGTGAGTGCTGCAAAGCATAGCTGAGTTACAACATGGAAATGCTGCCGTGCTCACCTAAAAGGAACTAATTTTGGTTCAATCCGCTGTCAATTGTCTTGCATAATCAGTGTTCCTCAGCACTGCCTGGCAGTAGCTGCACACTTGTTGCCTAGCTATTCAGGCGCTGACTACCAGCCTCATGATCCCAAGCTTCTACTCAACCCCGTGGCTGCGATTGCGTGTCATGCTTGCAGTACAACACCCTCAACGGCATGCTGCCCCAGTACACCGAGCTGCCCAAGCGCCTGCTGCGCTCCGCCTTCCTGGGCTGGTGCTCCTCCTTTGTGTCGGACGTCTGCTCCAACTCCATCCGTGTCGTCAAGACCTCCAAGCAGGCCAGCACCGTGCCCATCACCTACGTGGCCATTGTCAAGAACATCGTGGCGACCGAGGGCATCCAGGGCCTCATGTTCCGCGGCCTGGGCACCAAGCTCATCACCAACGGTATCCAGGGCATCATGTTCAGCGTGCTGTGGCGCCTGGGCCAGGTGAGGAAATGGGCGTGGAAAACAGGCAACAGGGCTTGGCTGCTCGTCGGTGAGTGGTACTGGTCGGTGGCAAGCAATGCTGCTGATAGGATCGCGCCCGGGGTGAGCGTGCATTGGGATTTTCGCAGTACCAGGTTTGCTTGCCCTGTTGCGGACCCGGGTTGAGCTTGTAGGTTTTGTGTTTGGTTGAAATGCGACGCTCAGCACGCTGAAGTGGAGTTTTTGGGGTGAAACTTGCCATCGTGCATGAGGTGCGCACTGTGTCTTACCTGTGATGCCTTTGCGCCTGCTTGCTGCCAGGACTACATGGCCAAGCAGGAGAAGACCAAGAAGGAGGAGGAGGACGCCGCCGCTGCTGCCGCAGCCAAGGGCAAGAAGAAGTAAACGGCCAGCCTGGCCAGCCTGGGTACAACGCTCAGGCAGTACCACCAGCGCGTGGCGTGCGTCGGATGTCCTTTGATGGATGGAAAGCTTTGTGCAGGCCTGTGATGCTGGTTATGCCTGTGCTGTCATCTGAAATCAAAATTGTTGCGCGGGGTGGAGGTCAACTTTAGGCAACCTTGGTCGGGTAAGGGAGGGTTGGGACCGCTGCTTGCTGCTGTTCTGTTTTGGTGGGGAAGTGATTCAATTCAAGTCCTGATCTTCAGCCATCTCTTGCTTGAGCTTCAACCATCCGACACCTTCAAGCAGCTTGGCACTCCCTTACATCAAAACACAAGGGACCATGCGAGACAGCATGCAGTGCAGCAGCAACTCGCACAGGCTGCAACCATGTGAGAAACGCTAGCCCAGGCGCCTGCTCTTGACAACACGCGCCTTGACACCAGTTGCTTCTCCTCCATAGGTGGAAGTGGGCTCGCGCACGCCCTGCACCGCGCCCTTGCGGCGCACCTGGGCCTTCTGGAAAGCAAGGCGGTGCTTCTTACGGGGGTTCTTGAGGTCCTTCCTCCTGCACAGGATAGCCACACATACAAGCAGGTGATAAGACTGACAGGCAACTGCTGCGCATTCAAGTCTCCAGACCCTGTTGTGTGCGGCTGGTACTTTGCAAGTGTTGGTTTTGTGCTGGACTGATTGCACTCCGGCACTGCCGCAGCGGCACTCTACCAAGTTTTGCCACGGCGCGCTGCCCCCAACAGCCCTGCACAGGCGCCATCACCCACCTGTGCGGCGTGAGGCCACGGTTCTTTTCGATCTCTGTTGTGATGCCGCGTGTCCCTGCAACCGTCTCGTCCGGCAGCGGCGCAGGCATAGCAGGTGCTGCAAACTTGTCTTGCCGCGCTCGCTTCTTATCGGCAGCTGCAGCCTGAAAGCAAACGGAAGCACAGCAAGCAGCGTCAGTGCATTACACAACCTCCCCAGACAAACGGTTCCGGCTTGTATGCCTACTCAATCCCGATCAAGCCTCCTGTGCCGCATTTCAGGTGCCACAGGTAACCCTTGCACATCTCCTAGCCTACGTCAAAACGCGTGCATGCTGTTCACGCGCTCAAGCCACGCCAGAACCGCTCCCGCTTGCGAACGAACGACTCCCCTGCTACCGCACCCACCTTTGTTTCCTGGTAGAAGTCGTCCTCCTCGCCAGCGCGGGCACCACGGCGCTTAGCGCCGCCGCCGAAGAACTCCGAGTCCGGAGCCCCGTCGTCATCATCGGCGTACAGCTCTGCCGCCTTGGCGGAGCGCTTGGCCGCAACGGAATCGTATTTGAGGCGCCGCTCATGCAGCGGCTCGCGGCGCGGCAGGTCCTCGTCGCCGCCGTGCAGCGTGCGCTTGGGCGCCTCGGCGCCAAACTTCTGTGACACCTGTTGCACCGCAAGGGAGGGTGAGGGTGAGGAGGGAGGGGAGGTGTCAGGATTGACGGATGGAAGGATGGATCATGTTACAGTCTACAGGACGCCAGAAATGGCACAAGAAACCCCCACTTCAACCAATTCGATTGATGAACAGTAGCACCGTCCTGTTCATGAAACAACCCCAGGCGCAGCAGCCACCAACACACCTTTTGCCGGCTAAACAGCTCAGACAGTCGGGTGCCCTTGGCGCCTGTGTCTGCCTGTGACAGCTTGACGATGTCGGCCACCTCATCCGCAAAGTCGTCCAACATCGCTTTACCTGCGCGCAAACCAGGAGCAGCGGAGGCATCAGAATGGAGCGTGGCCGCAATGCAGCCAATGCGGTGTGCAGTGTGGTGCTTTCGGCAGCCCACTGCAGAACATGCACGCAAAAGTGCAAGCATGTGCGCCATTATAAATTGCTGCTGTGACAGCTAACGGCAGCACCCCAACAACCAGCAGGCTCCCCTCCACAGCCACCCCCCTCCCCCTGCGTGTGCGCACCTGCCATGTTGGACATCTGTTGCTGGTTCAACTGACAGCGGCACCCCAACACCCCTCGCGTGTGTGCACCTTTCTTCAGTGACAGCTAACTGTGGAACCCCAACAACCCTCTGCTGTGCCAGCTGACAGCGGCCTACGCCGCCTTCCCC
>JAWZTI010000091.1:0-22782 GCA_039880955.1 Chlamydomonas urium | reverse complement strand
CCTCTCCCCCCTCCGCGCACCTGCCATGTTGGACCTCTGTTGCTGCTTCAGCTTCTTGGCCTCCTCCTTGCTGAGGGGCACACGTGTCATCATCTCCTCCTCCATCGCTGAGCGTGCCTCCAGACGCTGCCGGTGCTTCACGGCCGCCATGCTGTGCAGCGCAAGGGCAGCGGGAGCAACGGTGCAGGTTATGAGTCAACCAGGGTAAAGAGCAAGGCCATGGTCGTCGTATGACGCAATGACACAGTGCTTGGCGCACACAGTAGTAGGAAATGCAAGCACAGGGGCATCAGGACAAAGCACCTAGGCTGAGCAAAGCACCTGACCCGGGCATGACATGGCTGTTTGCAACGCACAAGCTGAAACACAGAGCCGGCGCAGCTACTGACCTCCTGTCCTGCTGCCCCCCAGCGGGCTGGTCTGTAACAGCTCAATATTGAGGGTTGGGGAGGGCCCCTCTCGCATTCCAGAAAGCTAACTGTCAGGCAACCCCACCATCCGCCAACACCCGCCATAGTGTGCGGGGCGCTGCTTACCTATCAAAGCCAGGCAGCTCGCTGCGCAGCTCGCGGGGCGCCCCCGCCACTTCCTCCGCAAGCTCGCGCACAAGGGCGCTGCGTGAGGCCTTGCGGCGCGCCTCGTTGAGAAG
Organism: Chlamydomonas urium; assembly: GCA_039880955.1. NCBI lineage: Eukaryota > Viridiplantae > Chlorophyta > Chlorophyceae > Chlamydomonadales > Chlamydomonadaceae > Chlamydomonas > Chlamydomonas urium. The sequence continues at coordinate 22,133 of JAWZTI010000091.1, read as the reverse complement.
CCGCGCCTCGTTCTTGGACACCGCGGCACGCTCCTCGTCCCTGTACACAGGCAGCCGCAAGCAAGGCTGGTTGCTCTCACACTCACGACACGCGGATCATGAGAGTTGATAGATGGGAGGCTGCACGTTGGCGGCTGCGGGGTAGAGCGAGCGACATGAGAGGTCAGTGTCACGCAGCTTAGCTTGTCAAGGCATCAGCGGCAGAGCAGGAATCAAAGCAGTGATATTCGGAGCGGTGAAGGTTTTAAGCAGCAGCTGTTCACAGCAGTCATGGGCAAAGCCAAGCCCACTGTAACCACGCCTTCATGTATAGCCGTCCCATTGCCCTCACGCTCCCAACCCCCACCCTGGCGCTCACCCTTCCATTGTAACGGGGTTGATCTTGGGCGGCCGGTAAACCCCCGCCGCCGCAGCAGCATCGCCGCCATCAGCATCCTTGCCCCCTGCCTTGGTCATCAGCTGGTCCCTGCGGGGACCGAAACGCATCGCGTCCTCGTCGTCCTCTCCACCAGCCTCCGCGGCCTTACCCCTGCCACTGGCCGCGTCCTGCGCTGCCACCTGCGCCGCCTTGATAAGGCGCTCGATCTGGTACTGCAGGCGCTTATCGATGGGCCGGATCTTCTCCATGTAAGCGCGCAGCTCCACGAGTCTGTGGCGCAGCGGAAGGGCACATCAAGAAGGACAAGAAAGACAGGGGTTGGGGCGTGCAAGTCAGGGAAGCGCACATCCAGAAGGACAAGAAAGACAGGGGTCGGGGCGTGCAAGTCAGGGAAGGGCACATCAAGAAGGACAAGAAAGACAGGGGTGGGGGCGTGCAAGTCAGGGAAGGGCACACCTAATTAAGAGAACAAACGTTGTGATCCCAGCTATTCACATCCCACGCGGCCAACTTGGAAATATCTCTTGTATTTTAGCACAACGCTCGTTTGCCGGCTCAGTGATGAAAAGTGAATTACCCACACTCCACACCACCCACCTGGAGATGACTGGGTGGTCCTTGACGGGTCGTCCCTCTGCCTTGAGCATGATGTAGAACACGATGTGCGTGCAGTACTGGAGCAGCAGAATATGCTTGGCCTCCAGGTAGGAGATGCCCTCTGCTGTCGCCAAGCCGCCAGCACGTACCTCCTGCAGTACAGGCCCCACCCGCTGCCGCACCTGCATGGGACAAATGCGCAGGGCATGGCGGCGGCACAAGGGTGAGCGAGACGAGGCAGGGGTCTTATCATAACACTCTTATGTGCCCTTGCGCAGCTCCCCAGGCTGCAAAGCACGCTACTAACTGCCTGCGTGCCACCTAGCTCCTTGAGCCTGAGCACAGAAGCACGCGGGTGGTCTATGGCGGGCATCAGGTTGCGACCAGCGTCAGCTGCTGGGCGGTGCGCTGGTCGTCTGTGTACAACGCAGCGATGCGCTCCATCAGAGACCAGCATCACTTTCGCATGATGATCCTCACACCCAGGCACGAGGCAGAACGTTCTTCCTGTAAACTTGTCGGCGCCACACCCACCTCCTTGAGGCCACACCCACCTGAGTCTGAGCACTGTTACCCCCACACCCCGGCACTACTCAGGCCTTCTCCCTCTCCACACCTCGGCGCCACACCCACCTCCTCAAGGCCACACCCACCTCCTTGAGGCTGTCCGTCAGGTCCTGCAACAGCGCCAGCAGTTCTGGCGCATCCGCCAGCAGCGCCGCCTGCCGCTCCTCAGCGCTCAACGCGCCCAGCTGCTTCGCAACAGCCTCCACCTCCACGCCGCCCCTGCCAACATCCTTGGGCTTGGACTGTGAAGGGCGCGGGGTTGCAGCGGAGAACGGAGGCACACAGGAAGGCTGTTCAGGGCTCATCAGGCGGGCGTCATAGCCTGTCGGCAGGCTGCCTGCATGCTGCACAAGCATGCCAGCATCTAGAGCATCTAGCACCTATGGCACCTACCATCTGGTTACCAAAGTGTCCCCGGCAGCTTGCGCCCGGCCAAGCTTCACATTTGAACTTGAAAAACTAACGATGAGATCGCTGAAAATCGTTGCTCCCAGCGCTGCCCACCCACAAGCCAGCGCCCTCACTCCATGTCCCTAGACTGTGCGAATTTCACATCTGCCCCGTCCCTGTACCGCTGGTATCGCCCCTGAGCGCCCTAGCCGAAGTCTGTCGCCAAAGCCCTACCTTGCCCTTCGCCAGCGCCCCTAGCGTCGCCTCCCCATCGTCCTCCTCCTCATCGCCTTCACTGTCACCATCCTCGTCGTCCTCCTCGTCGACGCCAAAGTCTGCAGCCTTCATCCTGGCGGCCTTCTCCTTCTCCATGCGCCCCACCTCCTCCTCCTCTTCCTGCAGCGCGTCCTCGGCATCAGACCCCTGCCATGGCAAGGGGGCGTAGATGGGGCATGGGACGTTAATCGGACTGCCAGATGTTGCCGGTTGTTCCAGGGTGTTGCAGGGTGTTGCACCCTGCAGTAGCAGCAGGTACCTCGCGTGGGCTGCTGCTTCTGATCAAAACATTTTAAGGAGCAACAAGGGGCAGGACAGGCGCTTGCACACGGCTACCCACACGCGCATAACAGCTGCTGCCCTTACAGCAGTCCATCCACTCACCCAACAACTCAGCCTATTCCAAACCCCTTACGATGCACCCACAACTCCCCAACAGGGTCGCTTTCCATACCCCGGTGTGGATGCCCAGGTAGGCATACCCAGGTAAGGTATGGATACTCGGCTATTGACACCCAGGTATGAATGCCCAGGTATGGACACGTACCTGGGCAGCCCTACAGCCCTACAGCCTCACCTCCATCCCCATGGTGTCGGCATCATAGTACCGCTTCTTGTTGCCTCCCCAGTGCTCGCCCGGCTGCTCCTCCTCCTCCTCGTCATCATCGTCCTCCTTGCGCTGCAGCTTAAGCTTCGCGCCGATCGCCTTGGCTTGCTTGGCCACTGCAGAACAGGCAGCGGACAGGCACCTTGCAGCAGTTGAGCATGTAGGCAAAGTCCTGCCCACCGGTGGCTGCTGGCAGCGCTTGTGCATGCGTCCTGCTGAAGCGCCCTACTGCAGACATGTTGAGCCGCTGCTTGGAGCCACTGATGCTGCAATGGGACTTGCGGAAGCTGCTGCATGGCAAGATTAGCATGCGCACAAGGAACGCAGCCCCTCCACATCACCCTCCCGCTTCATCATGACTTTTGCTGGCACCCAAGCTGTTTCCACGCTCATGCTGACACGCCCATGCCATACCAGCGGCATTCCACCGCCTAGCCCCTAGCATGCATGCATGCATGCATGCTTGCTGGCAGAGCACACTCACGCTCGCCCATCCTGCCGCCCTTCTCCAATGCCTTCTCAATCAGTGCATCGTCGTCCTCGTCGCCCCAGTCCTCCTCCTCGCCCTCGCCCTCTGCATCCTCGGAGTCCTCCTCGCCATCGCTGTCTTCAGCATCCAGGCCGAACACCTCCTCATGCAGCCCGTCGTCCTCGGAATCACTCCCGGCAGCGCCAGCCTTCTTCTTGCTGAGGCTGATGCGGTCTGCCTTGTTGGCAAAGTCGTCACGCTCGTCGTCAGAGCCTGATAGCGCAAACTCGTCGCCCACAATGGCGGCTGGGCCCCGGCGCCGGCCTGCGCCTGCAGCCTTCGCGCCGCCACCGGCGCTCCAGCTGCTGGACTTGGACTTGCCCATGTGTCAACTCAATGGCGCGACGGTGCGCGCATTCGGCGTCGTGCTGGCTTTGCAACAGGAGTGCAAACAGCCCACACTGGGGTTTCGAACGGAACTCTGTGCACAGCTCAAGAGAATTGTTGGAGTAGCGCAGGTGCACCACAGGGAAAGCAGCTACTTCAACTGCAACACCAACAACCCAGTGTAGAAAGCATTGCCACCTATGCCGCAGCCTCCTCCCCATCCCCTGCTGGCACCCCAGCCGGCACCGCAGGCTCTGCTGCCTGCAGCCTCGCCAGCACTAGGGGGTTGTTTCTTGCCAATGACAGCTCGTAGTTCAGGCGCTGCAGCTTGGCGAACGTGGCCTGAAGCGGCCCCTGTTTCTTTCGAAGCCCGGGGTTCCTGCGTTGCAGCACCCCACCAGTCGTCGTCGAAGCAAGTCAAGCTCCGCAATGCAGGCAGTGCTGGCGTTACCACCTGCGACTCATTCTAGCTCCTGTGCTGCACAACCTAAACACGCCAGACGCCCAACCTACTCAGGGTCGAGAAGCATGAAGCGCGTCGCCAGGTCATCTAGCAGCTCCTGATGTCTTGACACTGAAGCATCGTCCCGCTCAGTTGCCTTTGCCACGGCCAGCCGCCCAAGCTCGCCTACGTTGCAGAGAGCAGCAGGTGTGATCACGAGGGTTGCACAGTAGCCTCACGGGCATCATCTGCCTGTCAACTGTGCATGTACAAGGACGACTGTTGATCATCAGGTCTGCAGATGCGCATGGTGTGTGATACCAAGCCCATCAAAGCTGGCATCACCTGTAAAGTCCATGAGGCCGCCCAAGTAATCATTGCAAGTCAGCCACTCCACCTCCTTCCATTGCAGCACCCGCGACTCTTTCAGGTACACCTGAGCAGGTGATGATGAAGCGCACATGGGCAACAGTAAAAGTCAGCCATGAATGCACAGGGCGCAAGTGCTACCTTGCAGAAAGATAGCTTGATGTTCACCTGGAATATCAGGGCCTCCGCGTACTCTTCGCATGCGTTGGAAAATGAGCCCTGCCTGCAGGATGACAGAACAGGCCTCAGAGCAAGGCGGCAAGCAGCCGCCTGGGAGCAGCTGCCAAGCTACTGACTGTATCCACACAAACCCAAGTTGACAGCGCTGGCCAACTCGCCTCAAGCATGGTGCGGCCGTCACGGTGGGCAGGAGCTCCTTGGCCAGCGTTTCTGCTGCACTGAGCTGCTTGGCTGCTCCCTCGAAGTCGCCTCGGTGCAACGAGAAGATGGCATTCTTGCTTTGTTTCTGTGCAAGAGAAGGCACAGGACAAGTGCAGCATAGTCAGCCAGATGGTGCCAATGAGAGCTCCAGCATGCTGCGCTGCTGTCTGTTGCCTCCACCTGCATGTCGCGACAGCGCTTGATAACAGTCTCTCGGGTCTCATCATGGGCCTTGTATTTGGTGGCAAGCGCCTCCCAGTCCTTGATGTCCACCATCTCCAGGCCCCTGGTGCTCCTGCACACCCGTTTGGCTGCAGGGCCGTCGTCTTGGTTGCGGACGCGGTTGGGCATCGGATTCAGGCACCCCGACAAGTGCATGCGGGGGAATGCTGCAAATGGGCTTCGTGCGTTCGTGTCACTGTTGCATGAACTCTTGCATGGTGAACCCCCAAACCCTGACGCTGAGTTGCAAGTGCTTTGTTGGGCCGGTCCTCGCCCTCTCCCTCCTCCTTTCGCGGCTCGCACAAGCAGGTGCGTTTGTGATGCACAGCCTGTTCTGGTAGCTGGTGCCGCCGCACCCATGGGAGCCCACTGACGACTTCGCGCGCCGCACCATTCCTGCATGCACTCGTCAGGCCCACCCCTCGGCGCCATGTCTTCGACGCTGGTTTGGCAGATTGTGCGTGGGAACAACTCCTTCGTCAGGAAGGGGCTGCACGGCGAGCTGTTCTCTGCGGAGTCCGGCAACCTGTACAACAAGCACTCCTACAAGTACTCTGGTAGGCAGCGCAGCGGTTGCCAAGCACGGCGCCGCAGCCATGCAGCTAGCGGCGGGGTTGGTTGGGTGTTTGGTCGCCGCCCATGCATGCCGATGGCTGCCGCGCCGCCCCTTGTCGCAGGCATCGCCAACACCCGCTCCATCGACGTCTCTCTGGCCGGTGACAACCTGGCCGTGAGCGTTGGCCGCGTCAAGACTGCTAAGCAGCCCAAGAAGGCCAAGGACACGCAAGTCATTAAGCAGAAGAACGTGCGCAGGGCTCTGGTTGGCGTTGGCAAGCAGGTCAGCAGCTTCAGGCCTGATCTGAAGGTGCGTGGGCAGGAGCAGGCGGTAGTGGGAAGAGGGTGCTAGCGCTCGCCTGTGCATGGGCATGCTGCAGCGGGCGCGCCGGTGATTTCGCACAGATTTCTGCCGCAACCTATGCTGCATGGGTGGGTGTTCGCATGGGGCGAGTTGGCTTTGCCTTGCATGCTGAGATGCGCAAGAGGGCCGACAGCATGCCGACAAGGCAGCAGCAGTTCGTCCCACCTGGATGGCGAAGCCAATTGCTCCTTAGCGCACCTTCATGTACCAGCTCATTTAGGAGCGTAGCAGCAATGGGCACGGTTGCTGCAATACACGACACGGCACTGGATCAGGGGGCTTGGATAGGCGGGTTGGAGTCGTGAGTAGTGTTAGCAGCAGCTTGGCAGGGAGTCCACTCCAGGATGGAAGGGAAACGGAATGGGGCAACAGTGTAGAAGGAAGCACTTGCATGTTGGCGAAGTAGCATCAACAGCTGCGGCGGCATTGTACAGCTTGCATGCTGAGCAAAGCTAAAAACATCATACTGTGTGTTGCTCCAGCCATTGGGCATGATTGGGTGGAAGTCTGTACACGCAGCCTGTTGCTGTTCTGGTTGCTGACCCGCTGCTGCTGCCTGTGCCCTGCATGCAGTCCGCCGCTCTGGCCCGCGCTTCCGCTCTGGCCAAGAGCGTGCGCGTGAAGAAGGCCGCTGCCAAGTAAGCAATGCAGCGATCTCGCCGAAGCCTGGACCCGCACCACGTACGCAGGAGGCACTGCTGTTTGTGTGGGCTGTTAGGGGCTGCAGGGGCTGCACAACATGATGCATGATGCTGTAAACGTCAGTGCCGCAAGCCATGCTCTTTTTCAAGTGTGTCAGTTTCTCACAGGTGTTTGCTATGACGCATGGCCAGCAAACACTAAAGGCTGGCGGCATAATGTTACAGGGCCATGTGCATGCCATGCTACCTCCATGGGACACGCGCTCTCAGCCACGATCCCAGTAGCGAAACGCGCTTGGAGTGCTTAGGCCGTGAAGTTTGTTGGTGCCGGCGCTGGAGAGACGAGAGGGGGGGGGCGAAACAGGGGGGCGTGGAACTGCAATGCGGTTATGGAGTCGGGAACAACAAAGGCCCCTCCTTCGACACTTCGGCCAAAGCAATCAGCAATTCTACCGCCACTCGCACCGCACGCCCGTCGAGGCCCTGTACCCAATCAGCACTCGACGGAGCTGAGCAACCTGAAAGCAACACCAGCACAGCAGCAGCGCAGTCCAATGGCCGCCTCACGCCTTCTGCTCGCCCTCTATATTACATGCCTCGTGTGCATGGTGCGCTAGCACGCTGCAGCGACCCTTTGCTGGTGCGGCACAAGTGGTGTGCGCGCAACATAACCGTCCTGTGCGTCGACTTTTGCAGGCAGCGGCACGCAGCGGCAAGATGCTCAGCTCGCAGCGGCAGCTGCTGCGCTCAACAACTGAGCCAAGAATAGGTGCGGATGGGGCCAGGTGGTGGTGCATGCAATCGCAGCCGCAGCACGCTAGACGTTGTTTTGAAAACGTTTCCTTCGCCATCTCTGCAGCCACCATGGAGCTACGGCTGCAGCGAAGTGGAGAAGCACCTCAGCGCCCTTGCCGTGGCGTCAGCGACGTCATGCTCATCCTTGAACTGCGCATTGCCCAGATGAGCGGCTGCAGCATGCGCGACGTGAGTGGGGGCCGCTCCCTGCTGAGCCTGTGACCCTCATGCCATGCTGGCTGCCCTCAGCACCAACATTGGAGAACCTTTGACATGCCTGTGCAGGTGGCAACCACGGCCATGCAGTGCGATGCCAGTGGCGTCAACATAACCATCAGCTTCATCACTCCAGCGGGCAGGGTCCTGGGTGTCAATGCTGCAGCGCTTGGCACTGCTGCCCTGGCGTCTGTGCTGGACCCGCTCGGAGCTCAGTACAACCTGTCGCTGAGCTGCATGGTCGCCCATGGACATGACTTGTATGGCCCCAACGGTGAGAGCAGCAGTTGCCTCTGACCTTGATCGGAAATCTGCTGATGCAGCATGTGCTCAATTCCTCGGTAAATGTCTGACTGCAGCTTGTGCTTCAATACATTAATACATGTGTGCAGGGGCGCTCACTCAGACATATAATGGCACTGACACGCCTGAAGTGCGGTGAGCAACGCCCAGGTCACTGTCAAGCCCTGACTTTTCATTGCTCCTGATCTGAGGAGCCTGGCACCCAACTGCTCCTGTGATCAGGAATGCAACGCCATCCTGGCAATATAAGGACAGCATAGCGCTTCCCCGGCTTCTTTGTCAAACATGCCAGTCGCATGCACGTTGAGCACCAACAAAAAACTTTTACTTGCAATATGCGTGAGCACCCTCACGCCATAGTTTCTTGCCCAATGCACCAGCTTTGGCAGTGGGCAATGCACGACCTTGGACTGTAGTTCCCCGCCTCCCACATTTTTCAGAAGTAATATCTTAGCTTTGCTGCGCTCAGAGTCCCATGCTTTGCACTAAGTTGCAGCACGGTCTTTTGCGTGGATTGTGCAGACTTTCACCACCGGTTGTGTGAGTCTCAGGATTGCCATGCATTGGATGCAGCACTATGAAAGGCCTGAGCTGTCACTTGCACCACGCGCCCCCATCACAAGTAGGAAAGCTGGATGAGCAGCAGGGCCAGGCCACACAGCAGCAGGGTGAGCTTGCGGGCAGACAGGAGCAGCAAGCCTCCTAGGGAAGGCAGGACAGGTGGGAGGGCAAGATGGGCTGCTCAGGGGCTGGACAGCAGAAGCGGGCGCGCAAGGCAATGCAGCGGTTGCAGGCTGACAGGAGCAGGAGGAGGGAGGGCAAGGTGGACTGGTTTGAGTCTGGGCAGTACAAGGGGCGCAAGGCGATACAGTGCAAGCGGTGAGCTTGCGGGCAGGGGCGCTCCTAGCTGGATGGTGCAGGGGGGAGCGGGAGGCGCAGGGGGGAAAAGGGCGAGTTGTGCTGGTGCCAGGTAGGGGGCTGGAGCGGGAAGCACACGGCGACACGACAACAGCAGTGATGTTATGGCCGGTGGTAGCGCTCAACGCTGGCCGAATCAATGCAGCTATTTCAGGAGACCTTCCAATGTTCCTGCCTGGCAACAGGGTGCGCTGAGCTGGCATCCAAGGCACGAGCATCTGCCATTGCCCCAGGCTACAGCTCTTTATGTGGTTGACTGCTTCACTCACTAAGCACTACTTATGTGCACTCACTCACTGCCAAACCTCTGAGCTGCAGGTTCTGGCTAGCATAACCTCCAAGCAGCCGTTTTCAGTCACCTTTTCACAGGAGTTTTGAGCTGTGCGATCGCCGATGGACACATGGAAGTACACCTTTGGCGCTCCTGTGCAGCAATCATGTTGAACTGCGCGCTGACATTCGCGTGCACCTGCCACACCCCAGCCACGGTCAGACAGCTCGCCTTCTTCCTGTTTGTGCACAGAATTCAAAGGAAACCTGGTTTACAGGAATGTGTGCAGGGCTGGGGTGGAGGTACTGGCCGCTAGGGTACGGCGCCAGTGGCGTTGCCTGCTGCATTCGGGTCCGTTCGGACAAGCTTCATCTGCCCCGTCTGCTTGTCCAGCTCCATGCGCATGCCCAGCTTCTGCAGCTCGGGCGTGTCCACTGCAGACACAACCTGCTCTCAGGCAGGAAAACAGTCAAGAGCGCAGGTTGGAATAGAAGGCGGTTTGCGCAAACCATGGCAAGAGCCCTTGGTCATGAGCTTAGTTGTGCAATCAAGAGCAGAGCATGAGGGTTCCTTGTCTCACCTCCAAGTCCTTGATGCGCTGCTGGGCCTCAGGACTGCCAGCGCACAAATTGCGCACCGCCCAGAGCGCCCACTCGCGGGCCAGCGGGCTGTGCTCATCCAGCTGACACTGCAGCCAGGCAAACGTCACAAAACCATGGTCAGTTGAGCGTCCAAGCACATAACAGACGGCTAGCACCACTGCCGACTGGCCATGACAAAGTATCAGCTGCTGCTTGTGAAGTGCCTTTCAAAAGGTGAAATTTTCACATAGCCCTACTTGGGCTAGGATGAGCTCAACACACTGCAGCCGCACGACGGTACTGCAGATGGCAGGGCGGGCAAACATGGAATTCGACAGGATGGCCAAGACGTCGCCTCGGTACCCAAAATAGGGAGTTTGGAAGGGCAGAGCTTGCACCAGCGCCTCCAGCTCAGGGTGCACGACTGGAGGCTGAGCTGTTGCTGCCGCTAGGTTTGCTGGGCTGGAAGAGACGCCTGTTGTGCTGTCGGTTGAAGCCGGCGCCGTGCTGGTTGCAGCATTGGTCCTAGGATCTGACTGTCGTAGCTTCTTCCTCTGGCTTGTGATTGGGTCCAGCGCATGCAGCATACTGAGTAGCAACTGTATGAGCTGGTCGTGCTTTGACAGGTAGACAACTGGGTCAGCGCCAAACAACACACAACCCTGGTCTTCCCGCAACATCATGTGCTTCAGCACCTGCACATGTACACGCACACGCACCACATTGCGCTTGCATGACACGTTGCTCTGTCAAGCTCACTCAAAGCTGCTGCATAACTGATGCAAGCGAACCAACAACCCACCTCGCCAACAACCCACCTCGAATGCAGCTTCCAACACATAGCTGACCAAGGCTCGTGGCGGCGCTTCTGTTCCAGCGCCAGAGCTGCTGGTGCTGGTGCTGCTGGCCTGTTGTTGACACTCCTGGGCGGCCTGCTGAATGAGCTTCACCACACATGACATTGCAGCCTGCCAAGGATGCTGCGATGAGCTCTGACCTGGGAGGGACACTTGGTCCGAGAATCCCACCGGCGATGCATCCTTCATCACACTGAGCTCATGCGCCAGCAGGTGCAGTAGAGGTGGCTGGTGCCGGCCCCAAACCCATGGCTGCTTATCTGTTGCTCTGTTCCCTGGACTGGAGGTTGAAGTCGATGCGTTGCCGCCCTCCTGCTGAGCTGCGCTGGAGGACACCAACAGCTGCCCTGGCAGTCCAGATGGGGGGCTTAAGGCAGCGGAGTTGGCGACAGTCACTCCTATTGTCTGCAAGGCCTGGTCTGCTTGGGCGGCTTCGGCAGGCAGATTGCCCAAGGATCGCAGCATAAGAGGTAGAAGGCCTTGACGCAATGCCACACAGCTGACCAGCAGCGGCAGCCATTCGTTGTCCTCAGCGCCCTGCGCGTCCGCTACTGCCGCCGCTTGCTGAGAGGATGACATCATGTGGTCGGTCAGGGCTGCCAGGATGCAGGGTGTGCTGCAAAGCTGAGCACTGAACACAACGCTGGCCCGGCAGCAGCGGTACAGCGCAAGGGTTGTGGGGACGGTGACACGGCCTGTACAGACGGGCAAGGTATGTCATGTGCAGAGTACCTGCCGAAACTTGTGCAGGGCAACTGTCTCTTGCATGCTTACCAGAGTGGCAAGTGACCAGTGCATGCCAAGCTTGTGGAAACAGGTCCGCCTGCATCTGCGTTGCTGCTTCAGGACTGCCTGCCCAGTTGGCCAGCAGCTGAGCAAGGGCCACCAGAGCATCCTGTGAGCCTTTGAGTGCAGAGCATGCACATGTTTCAAACAAAGCAACGTGAGATGAGCCTTGCAGAAGCCGCTGCCCTTTGAAGAACTCACCCTCAGCTGCAGACAGCGCCTGCACTGCCTGTGGCACATGCTCCAGCAGGCCTGTGTCAAGCAGCCCTGGTCCAGCTACTTCTGGCTCCAGCGCGGCGCAGTTCCGCAGCAGCCGCAGCTGCAACAGCAGAGCACGGCTGCGGCACCTGCAATATGCAGAGTTTGCGACCTGTTGCCAACTGTTGCATGGAGTTCTCCAGCTAAACGGAGCTTTACAGCTGACCCGTACCCTGATGGAGATGCCAGCAGTCGCTTGGCGCACGCCACATGGGAACGCAGCGAGTCTGGCGAAGTTAGCTGGCGGCGTTCGTCGGGACCCTTCAGCAACGCTAGCTGCTGCTCAAGCTCCTGCGTAAGGCGGTCGTGTTCATCGCTTTCCATAATGTCGCAGCGCCGTATGGGGGCGTTGCTGCGGCATGGCTGCTGCTTGGGCAGTGTAGGTCATGGAGTGTGAACGTAAACGTTTATGAAAGAGAATGTTGCACATGGTTCGTTTGAACGAAGAAACCCCGGAAACCATTGAATTCTGCGTTTGCACCACCACCAGTTACTGGGCAAGCCAAACACCAACGCATAAGCACTTGAACATAGCTCAACTTCACTACATAAATCCTACCTAGCAACACCAACACCAATACCTTTCCAAGGCAGGCATCAGGCCAGCGCAATGGCAACACCAATGTCATTCTGTACGACCAAGCACAAGGTGAGCAGCGGTACATGTGCAGCATCGTCACTCGACCATCAACGCAGCCCATCCTCATCCTCACACCCAGACCTCTCGCCGACGCCATCGCTCTTGTACCGCGCAGCTTCCTCTCAAGACGTCAACATCTCCCACCAGCAGGCAGGACGCCAGCTGCGCAGCCAGCTCAGCAGGCAGCATCCCCAAGCACACACACAGCTCACGCAGCTGCGGCACGAGTGATAGCAGCGCTGCGGCAGGTGCAGTGCCGGGTGCTGACAGCAGCTGGCAGGCCCTGACGTCGAGGTACCTGAGGCTGCGCAGGCAGCTGATGGGCGCTAGGTCAAGGTTCCTGTCGCCGCCGATGCCACTGAGGCTCAGGACCTGCAGCGAGCTGCACGAAGCCAGCGGGCTCAGCGATGACGGGAGGTCGCAATAGTCCAGGGCCAGCAGCATGAGCTGCGGGGCTGTTACTAGGGCCTGGATGTCAGTCACGCCGGTGTAGGATGCCTCAAGGGCCAGGAGGCTAGGCATGCTGCCGGAGAAGCAGGTAAAGCTTTCCAGGCTTTCGCAGTGCGACGCCATGACTGACTGCAGGCTGGTGAGGCAGGAGAGGTGCTGGAAGTCTTCTACCTCCCTGCCGCAACTAACGTTCAGCACTCTTAGCTTGGGGCAGTTGCGCAGCAGCGCCAGCGAAAACGAGAAGTGGCGGTCGGTCGCAACCAGGCCCACCAGCGTCGGCTGTGCGATCGGCTGCCGGTCATGGAAGGGGCACTTGCTCACGTCAATATGCTGCACGCGAGCGAAGCCGCTCAGCGGCCCTAGGTCCTGCAACCAGCCGCAGCCGGCCAGGCTCGGGCGTTCAAGCGACACCATGTTCATGAGCGGCTCCAGGTCTTCGCAAATTATGTAATTGCAGCCGCTCAAGTAGAGCTCGGTGAGGCGTGTGCAGGCGCGCAGTGGGGCGAGGTCCGGCACGGTCATGTCCCAGTGCTGAACAAACTTCAAGCTGCGCAGCTGCGGCATGGCGGCCAGCGGGGATAAGCTGGTTGCGGGGCTGCAAGACAGCAGCAGTTCCCCTCGTGCTGTGCAGGAGGTCAATGACGTCAGGTCCGTGATCGAGTGGTGGTCATCTAGGTGCAGCACATGCAGCTCAGGCAGCGACACCAGTGGCTGCAGGGAGGTGAAGGTGTGGCGGCCCTGCAGGTGAAGGTGAGTGAGGCGCTGCCTCAGCTGCTGGCCGCCCGCTACCATGATGTCTGCTAGTGACAACCAGTGCAGGTGCGAGCGCAGCACCAGCTGCGCCACACAGGGTGTGCGCTGCAGCAGGCCTAGAAGCGCTCGCTTCACAGCAAGCTGCTCATTACGCCGCTCCTGCCGCTGCCGCCGCTGGGTGCTGCCTCGTGAAGCCTTGCCTCAGTCCGCCTTCAGCTTCACTAAACAGCCCAGAGATAGGCACTGATGGCTGGCGTCAACGTGGTCCCGCAGCCAGCGACAGGTGGCCCGCAGCGCCTTGGCCGCTGCACTGCTGTTGCCGTTGCTGCTGCTGCTGCTGCTGAGCTGCTGCTGCTGTTGATGCTGAGTTGAACACCATCCATTGCAGTTGCCAGAGCTGCTGCTGCCGTCACAACCACAGCGTGTTCATGCAGCGCCATACACTTGTCTAGCACCTCCGGCGGAAGCGAGTCAAGCGAGCCTGCAGCTGCTTGCACTTGATCTGTATGTGGGGTTCAAGATGTTGGACACACAGCACGCACAGCACGGCTTGCCCATGTTTCTATTAGACGTAACGTAAAAGGGCAACGTGCCAGCGGTCCGAATCATTACAGGCTGCGCATCAGCTCACGCGCCCGCAGGCTTTGCGGCGTTGCGTCGAGGCATGGGTGCGGGGATGTTGTGATCTCAGCTGGAGCTGTTGCTGCATGCACTGACAAAAGTTGGCATGGCACAAGCAGTGGCGTGACTTTGCAAAGCTTTGCGTTATGCGCAAGTACGCCGGCCCCCCCCCAACAGCCGGCACACATTCTCACACCATTTGAAGCCATGACGTGCACCGCTGCGCCAGGTAAGCAATTGCTCTAGCCAATTCAGCAACACCATGAGGCGCGCACTGGCGCTGATGGCTCTGATGGCGGTGAGCTGGCGTAGGTGTGCAAAGGTGCTTGCTGAAGGCGTTTTGGAACAACATCTGGCTGTCGTGTGCGGCGCAGGTGGCGCTTGGGGCGCACGTCAGCCCTGCAGCAGCGCAAGCGACTGGCTCAAGGCCACCGCGCATAGGTGACGAAGGGGCGCCACGTAACGCCGGCTACCGCCTCTTGGCACGAACTTCACAGCTGTTGCGTGTCCATGCTCGCAGGTGCAATTGACCTTCGATTCCTCAGCATTGAGGGCCAGCAGCACAGCCCAGCCTGTGAAGAGGTGCAGGACGTCCAAATCATGCTGGAGTCGCAGCTCGCCCGCTTGTGTGGCTTTAGCAACGCTGATGTGAGGCTCAGCGCACTGCGGAATAGGGTCAGGGTTGGGACACAGGCTCCACTTGGCAGCATCTGCAATGGTGCAGCTGCTTCCCACAAACGGCATGTGCATGACAACTGTGTCGCCCTTGTGTGCTCTACAGTGTTGTATGGACCCTGCAACTGTCCCTGCAGGTGGCCACCACCTCCATCAGCTGTGACCTGAAGGGCCTCAACGCAACCTTGTCTTTCATCACCATGCCGGGACAGATTCTTGGCTTCACTGTCGCTGCGATGACTGTTGGGGCACTAAACCAGGCCCTCGCAGACCCCATGTCCATCTCATATGGACTATCGCTGGTCGCCAGCAACCCCCACATGTTGCCGGCAAGGCGGTTGATGGAGGAGATGTGAGGGGCCGCACATTGAAAAACACCTATTGCAGCAACCAACTCCGTGTTGTGGTAGTAAATGCCAACTAGCAGTATTAGCAGATGCAGTGTAATTTAAAGTAATTCAAACAAAGGCCTCCTTCCCCAAAAATGCCACTGCAAGGAACTGGTATGCATTCCAGCTGGTGTGCAGAACAAGTGGTGGCCCAATGCTTCCAGACCTGCATACAGAAAGGAAACACACAAGGCAGCAACGATTGTCCTGTGTGGCGTGGCAGCTGATGGATGCGTATGATGAATTGCATCTGCGTAGGTTCTGTAGTCATGCTTTCATCTCACCTCAAATATAATGTGTCGCAGACGCAGCTCAGGATGAAGATGGGCAGGCCAGCAGCAACATTGAGATGGACAGATGCAAAGGCAAACGAAGAGAGAGCAACCGCCAGGGGCAGCTCCTTGGGTATGCGCGAGGCCACTGAAGGTAGGAAAAAGCCTCTCCAGAACATCTGCCGTAAGAACAGCATGGGGTGCAGGAGCAGTCATGGAGTTGTAACAACAGCATTTGCAGGTGTCATCATGGACACATTGGACTCCAACGCTTGACAGAATAAACAGCAACATGGACGAGCAGCAGGCTCTGAACTGCTGCACACTCATGGCCGCGGACGCTGCGCATAGTAGGTCCAGCCGTGTGTCAAACATGCTCTTGTCAAGCATGCTCATGTGGGTTCAGCCCATGATTGTGGCAAACTGCCTTATGGTTCATTATCACAGGAGCTTCTCCTCACCTCCTCCCACAGCGGGCCAAGTAGGCAGGTTGCCGCAAAGTGCAGGCCCAGGCTGGCATAGTCACCGGTGTGCACACATAGAAACAGTGACTCGCGGTACGGGCGGACCCCTGCCACGGCGGTTGGTGCAGACAGCGGGGCCATGCTGGCGGTGTCATTGCCTGCTGCTGTGACTGGCATGACAGATGGGAGTGGCAGCGTGCTGAGGCCCATGCTGGGGGTAACTGCCGCTGTGTCTGATGGGTTGAGCAACGTTGTGGCCTGCTGCGCAAGTGCGCTCCAGGGCTGGTAGATCAATGGATCCACACAAGGGAAGAGGAACAGGCAGATGACGCCTATTGAAGTCGCCCACCCCAGCGACAGGGAAAAGCTGAACAGCCCTTTGGACCTGCGTGCAGGCATGGACAGGTAGGGTTGGTCACCCCTCTTTGGACAAGGGCTTGCGCGCTGGTGAAAAAGTCGGGCCTTACAGAGAGCACAACCACCTTGCCCTGGCGATGAACGATGAGATGCAGCGGTGCATTGGTGGAGAGCACATGGTGCCGTTCACCTTGGCAGGGAGGATCCCAGCGAAGCCCAAAGCAGCGCGACAGCTATGCCATCCAGCAACACCTCCTGGCCAACATGCCACAGTGCCTCCACTCGCAAGCTCGGCAGCTCTGCGGTCAAGTGTGCACGCGTGATTCACTGCTGTGACCGTCATCGAGCGCACCCGACGCTTATGCAGCCGCAGCCAGCAACTGCCCTTCCGAGATGGTTGATGGTATGCAGTGGCGCTGCACCCCGTGCTCAATCCAACACGCAGATCACTTGTTAAACCGCACCAACAGTGCGTGTGTATCAACATAATCTGCCCATACACAACAGTCATAAGCCATGTGATTCCCTCCCTTGCTGAGCAGTGCGCACCTTGACCATGAGACAACGTCAGGGACAGCACCTGTGCTGCAACCAGCATCAGCCCTGTGGGTGCACCATATTTCATCACCTGTACATTGAAACACATCACAGCCCTTAGCCATTGGGATGTCAGGTGAACTCGTGGACATGTTGCATGCTGCATGTGCCACCCAGACCATGCTGAGCCCACCTTCGTAACCTCCGGCAGGCCCCATGGTGGCCGGGGCATGGACTTCTCACACTGCAGCGCAGCGCACATACAAGATAAACAGTTACTGCTAGGCAAATTTAGCATGCTGGGCTGCATGGCTTGTGCACAGCAATCGCATCCAACCTCACTCCACAGCGTTCCTGTACGCAGCTCCAGCGCAATCTTTGCCAGGGCCCATGACGGGCCAGCGGCAGGATCATCTGCAGGTCCTTGCAGCTGGGGCTGCAGAGGTATAGGCGATTGAGACTTGTGCTGATCCTGTTCTGTCACTGCAAGCGGCCTGATGAGCCTGCGTTTGCATTTGCATGGCGAAAGCGAGCAGCGGAGACGTTTGCCAAGAGCATTCGCCCTCGGGCAACGAGGCCCGAGCAGCATGGCCTTTACGTGCGTCCTGAATTTCCCAACTCTTTGTTCATGTCCACACCGGCTCCGAAAACATGTGGAAGCCTTGTCCTGGGCAGCCTGCGTGACAATCGTGGGGGCACCGAGAATGTCGCACCATGAGGTAGTCAACCAGCTGAGCCATCGCCTGCGGGTGATGCGCATGTACCGCTGGGGTATGCGCGAGCTGCTGAACTGGAGCATGAGCAGGCAAGCATGGGTGTGCATGCATGAGATGCAGTGTATGAAGGCTCTGGCCTTGAACCCTGACGATTAACTCTCCCCACGGTTTGGTCGTTCGCAATGGCAGGCACCACTGGTACCCTCGCGTGGCCGCGCTGCGTGCGGAGTTCGAGGCAAACAAGAACGTGGTACGTTTAGTGTGATGCATTGCGGCAGTGGGACGCTTTGCCCCATGTCGCTGCTCACCATCACGCCTTGCCAACCATGTGCAGACTGATCGAGAGCAAATATGGAAGCTTGTGGAGAATGGGGAAAACCTACTGTCTCGCTTCAGGCACTGGGAGCCCATCATTCGTGAGTTGCATGCTGGGCGAAAGCTTGTGTGGCACAACACATGCGTCATGCAGCTGAGCTTGCGTGGCTGCACCATGCCTGTTCATGCCTGCTGCAGGCCCCGAGATGCCTGGTGGCACAGCCTACTCCATCAACCCCTCGCAGCCACAGAACGTGAGTACTGCACACCAAAGCCATGCGTTGCTGGCCAGCATCAAACGAGCAAGCCAGGAGTCTTGCCCGGTGCATGCCGGTGCATACTGCCTCAGCTGCTGATTCTGCTGCTGCTTTCACTGGTACTGCGCAGTTGGGCGTGCTGGTTGACTACGGCAACATGGACCCTCTCAAGAAGGGTGACCACCTGTAACCTGCTCGGTCAGTACATCCCACGAGCCAGCCTGCGACGCTGGCAACGCCTGTTAGAGCTGAAGGTCTTGGGCAGCTTTACAGCGAGTACAGCAGCAGCAGCAGCAGCAGCGGTGGCTCTGTCGACACTTCGCCTGACAGCGATCTGCAGAGCAGCGCTAGAGGTACTCTGCTGCAGCTTGCTGTTCACTGGACCAGGCAGAGCGCACTCTGCTGTCTGCTTCGTGCGCCACAGCACTCGGGCAGGCCAGAAGTCAAGCTTATACATTGGGTTTGGAAAATGGCATTGGGCTCCACGTGCATGCTCTAGACACATGTAGACACATAGGACTCGGTAGCTGGGTGAAGTGCTCTGTTTTCCTGTAGCACCCGCTGTACTCGCCGTTGCACAGTCTTTTTGCTGGCGCTGCTGTTGTAGTGGCTGGCTACACGTCAAACTGGCGTTCACATCCCTTGCATGAGAGCACTGCAACAAATAAGAAAAGTGCAGGAACCTGGGTCGACTTGAACGCACAACTAAGGCCTGTTTGGGTCGTGTGGGGTTCACAGCCTTCAGCTCAGCAAAGTCAGTTTGCTTCAACCTTGATGCCTGAAAGCAGCTGCAGCTCCTGCCCCATTGTCCATTGTGGTACTTTGGTTTCAATTTTCAAACCTGTCGCGGCAAGTCAGAATGCAGTAGCACCACGGCTGCCAGCAGCGGCACCGCTCTAGAGGTGCAGGCGCACACACAGGTTGGTCGGTGTAGGAAGTCATGGTGCTTCAAACCTGTCACAATACCAAGCTGAAAACAGGTTGTGCAGCTTCGGCTTCGCCATGGACTGTCACCTCACAGAGTGGGAGATAGGAAGTTGGGGAATGGGGAGAGCCATGGGTGTGGATTGGCTATAGCTTGATGGATCATCTCAGTCCACGACGTGCACCATCAAGATGGCTGCCACGACACAACATTTTGCTGCATGATTTCTCCCAGGTGCTGACACTGTTGCATTGGTTGTACGCCAGCCGCTGAGCAAACAACTGCGCGCCTGCAGTCGCTCCAAGGTGACAAGCCAAGTGACCCAGTGCACAAACGCGTCCTATACAGCTGCCCAGAAGAACATAGTGTGTGGATATTAGCGCGGGTCCCTGCACGGCTTGCTAAAAGCGCCGCCCGAAACTTCGTAGAACGGAAGGACAGCAATGTGTGTATGCTGCGCCTTGATGTGCTTCAGGCGCAGGTGGGCATGTGGCATCAGTAACTCCTGCGCCGCAATCAGTGCATCTGTGTTTAGGTGTGACAGGCCAAGTCCAACAGTGCTGTCGATCGGTTGATGAAAAAGCCTAGCGCATTTGAGTCAGGCAGCAGTTTACCTGTAGCTTGCGTGGCACGTGGTCCCAGCTCGGCCTGGTACCGACAGTGTTGTGCAGCAGCTGGCCCAGCTCAGCCGCAGACCAATCTTGGCGTTGGGTGCTGCTGCCTGCAGCCTCAGGCAGCTTGCTGGCTGCAAAGTCAGCAGGCCCAAGCACAGTCACGTGGGTGACTTCCTCACCAGCCAGCGGCTGCTGCTGCCGTTGTTCCTGCAACTGCTTCGGGTACTGCTGCTGGCGGGTGGCCGGAAGGGTGCCTGAGTCTGTGGTGGGTTGCAGCTGCAGCGCACCAATGACTTCATCAAGCCCACACCAGACCAACACGTCGACAGCCAGACCTTGCTGCGTGACATGCCACACCTTGTGGCGCAGCCCGGCGGCAGACAGCGCTTGGCAGATGGCCTGCACATAGGGCGCGCTGCTGACTGCATGCCAGCGGTTATGAGGCCATGACATGGCCAGCGTGGTTCTTTCGTCCAGACCAGTCCCCAAGCAGTCCGGCAGGGGGGTGGGCAGGCGTGCAGGTGTCGGAGCAGCATGGCTGCCAAGAGTGTCCTGTTGCGCCACAACGCATGTGTCATCCAGCAGGTGAAGGCGTGCGGCCGCCTGCTCAACGGGTCGTGCTAGCTGTTGGTCAAGGTCATCCCATGGTACACTGTCAGGGTCACGACGGATGGCAGTGGCAAGCACGTTTCGCAGTGCCTGCTGCAGTTTGGTACTTGTGGTCAGCTCATCAGCATTCCCGCTGCTGCTGCTGCTGGTCCTGCAGCCACTGGGACTTGCTTCGCTGACGCTGCCAACCGCTGGACTTGCGGGTCCCTGATCCTTGCCCGCCAGCACTGCAGGTTTTTGGCGACCAGAGCTGCTTACAATCTTCAGCTGCGCATCAACGGCGCCTGCCTTGAAGGCCACAACAAGGTCCTGAACGCTGCTGAAACGACGCAGCAGCGTCTTGGCAGATGACGCACTCAGCCCGACGCCCTTGACACCTGCCTCCGGCTTGCCTATCAATGCCAAGTAATCAGGGTAGACCTCAGGCCTCAGGCCAGCAGACACCACTACTTGCGCTGCTGCTGCTGCTGCCGCCGCTGTTGCTGCAGTCTGCGCTGCACCACCGCTGTTGAGGCAAGGGTTGTTGTTGACGCTGTCGCCGATGCTCAGAGAGTTGTCTTCAAAGGGCTTGTCTTCGGGGCTGGTGCTGGTGGACAAGGCCTGGTGAAGCCGCAGCGGCAGCCAAGGCATTCCATGAATGGCGGACGTCTGCATGGCTGTGGGGTATACCCCGCTACCGGCCAGTGACAGTGTCGGCCATTGCAGCACCTCAAGCCATGCGACGCTGCCCTGTCCTGCTGCTGTACTCGCCGTGAGCAGCTGCTGCATATCAGAGTCACCGCTGGCCACAATGACGTGCGATGGATGCTGCCGCCACTGCCCCAGAGACGGGGCCAGCGCCTGTGCGTTTGCAGATGTAACATTGGCCCCTTGATGTTGAGCAGAAGACGATGCCTGCACGCACAGAACAACAATTGGAGCGCGTCAATGGGCGCAAGCACCTGAGGACATGCTTGGACTACCTGCTAGCAGGCGGCCTACCCCTTATACAGCTACTGGCCAAGCGGTCCAGCAGTTCATACAATTAAACCACAGTTGCCAGCTGCTGTGCCGTCTGCTGCCTCACCAGGGCGGTGGCCAAAGAGCCAATCATGTCATCTGCCTCCCATCCTGGCCGCGACCAGACCACGGCAAACCCGAGCGATTCGGCTACGGCCACAAAGCGCTTCATGCGCTGTGCATGCAGTGCTGGCTTCTTGCGGCCTGCAGCGCTTGCACCTGCATGTGGCAAGGCACAAGGCATGAGGCACAGTGCAC
The DNA here is from genome assembly GCA_039880955.1 of Chlamydomonas urium. Taxonomy (NCBI): domain Eukaryota; kingdom Viridiplantae; phylum Chlorophyta; class Chlorophyceae; order Chlamydomonadales; family Chlamydomonadaceae; genus Chlamydomonas; species Chlamydomonas urium. The sequence continues at coordinate 651 of JAWZTI010000091.1, read as the reverse complement.
ATGGAAGCTGCAGCGTTCACGGCCTCAGCATGGGTGGTACCAACTACGGATGGTACGCATGAATTGCTTGCCTTGTGAAGTGCTGCGCTTGTCCTTCTTGGCATGCCGCTTTCTCAGGTAGGAAGGTATGTGCTGCTGTCGGACGCTGCTGGCTGACTCAGCACCATGCCTGCCATTGTCCGCTTCTGGTGCGTTGTCTTTGCTGTCCAGCACCATGATGGCTGCATTTGATGGTGAGGCGGCCAGCAGCAGGAACTGCAGCCATGCATGGAAGCTTGCTGCATGCAGCTGCCACATCGGCGCCTGGTGCCCTGATGCAGAGGCCACAAAACTTTGGTCCCAGCCTGCTGCCCAGGCAGATGACTGGGCTGTGCACAACACGTTTGTGCCATCCACCAGCAATATGTCGCATGCATGGTGGGCTGCGCCACGAGCAGTCGCTGTAGCAGACGCCCTGAACCGCAGCGGCAGTAGCGTCTGCCTTGAGAAAGTGCCACGCCACGTCGGGCGGGACAGCCGCGATGCCATGTGTGTGTGGTGTTACAGGCTCGTCAGCGGCCCGGGGTCGCCACATAAGTATGACGACCCCCTACACTGTTAGGCCAACAAAAAGGCTCAAGTTGTTCAAGTTGGGCATAGAAAAGCTGCCTC
>JAWZTI010000090.1:26189-62139 GCA_039880955.1 Chlamydomonas urium | reverse complement strand
GGGTGGCGGCGGCGGCGGCGACGCCACATTCGGTGCGGTTAGTGGTGGGCCGGGCGGGTATGGCTACGGCGTTAGTGGTGGGCTGTCGGTTCCCGGCACGCCTGCGGGGGCGCTGCTGCCGGCGGGCTCTGGCCAGCTGCAGAGCCAGTCCTCCGCCGATGCCGCGATGGGCAAGAAGCCCTTCATCGGAAGAATTATCATCAAGACGGGGTCCAGCAGGGGCGGGAGGTCGGGTGCCGGGGCAGGGGCGGCGGGACACGAGGGGCAGCAGAGCGGCCCGGTCATGGTGCCAGCGCTTGGGGCGGGGCCGGGGCCGGGCGGGTCAGGTTTTAGCCTCGCTTCAACCCCGACGCCTGGCTTTGACGGTTCCGGGGCAGGCGGTGTGGGGGCGTGGGGGCCGGCAGGGTGTGGAATGATGCCCGGGTCGGGCGGGTACCAGCAGCAGCAGTCGGCGATGCAAGGACAGGCTCAAGCACTTGGCCAGGGTATGGGCCAGGGTATGAGTCAAAGTGTGGGCCAAGCTGTGAGCCTCACACCTGGCATGCCGGAGGGCCCGGCGCCTGCCACGCGTCCCCGCAGCACACGGGTGCGCAAGCAGAAGGTGTTTGCCGACTCCGAGACAGGGGACTACCTGTCGGAGCATGAGGGGGGCGCTGGCCATGGCGGGGCTGCTTCAGGTGTTGGAGGTGTGGGGAGCGGGGCAGGGGCGCTGCTGTATGGTGGCTTCGGGCCGCCGCCACCAGCGGTGGGTGGGCCGGGGGCGCCCTGGGGAGTGGAGGACGCTGCCGGGACCGGGAACGAACCTCCAACGAAACGGAGGCGGGGCGCAGCGGCAGGCGGCGGTGCAGCGGCGGCGGTGGCAGCAGCGGGAGGTGGGGGAAGCGGCAGTCACAGGCGGGGCCGCCCCCCTGGTGGCGCCAAAGGCGGTAGGGGCGGTGGCGGTGGCGGCGGCCAGAGCAGCGACGTTACGGGTGGGTCAGGGTTTGGCGACCAGGGTCTTGATGGCGGCGGCGGCGCTGGTGGCGGTGGTGTGGGCCCGGGGTACTCTGGTGTGGACCAGATGGGAGGGTTTAGCGAGGGGCACGACGGCGGCGCGCATCACCCTGCATCAGGTTCTGCGTCGGGGTCTGGCCGGGTCAGGGTTCAGCACAGCATGATCATGACGGAGGAGGAGGCCGAGAACAACAACCACAGCCTTGCACGGCTGAGGACTCCCAAGGGACAGGTGTACAAGTACGTGAGGGCGAACGAGCTGATACCCCCCAAGTCGCAGCACCCACACAACGGGGCTGGCGGGGGAGGCGGCTCGCGCCACGCGCACTAGGGCAGGCCCTGACAAGTTCGACTGTGCGGGGTCGATGCAGTTGCGCCTACTTGACGGGCAGGGCGGCCAATGATCGCGGGTGTTGGGGCAGACCAGTGGCGGTTGCAGTGGTGTGAGGGTTTGTTAGGAGCAGAAGCGCCAAGGATTTGTCTGCAGCAGAGTGTGTTGACCTGTTTCAGCGCTTCTTGGGGGCTTGGCACGTGATGGTGCTTCTGTTGGCAGACGCCTCCTTTACAACTCAGCTTGGCATCAGCGGCACTGCGCATTTGTGCACCCTTCCCTGACCCGCCATTTTATATATAGGGCTTATTAGGTTGCCAAATGCAGTGGTAGCTGCTAGGCTGTAGCTTTTGTAGCAAGTTGGCACTGCGTTGCTGTGCTTGGGCTTGCAGCACTATCAGCTACTCACACAGACTATGCTACTGAGTGTTATACTTAGTTTGGGCCCACAGCGCTTCCCAAATGTTGTTAGGGGTACAGAATGTGCTGCAGTCATGTAACACAAGGTGCGACACAACCATACCTAGCCTGCTTCATCCCGCCAGGGGAGGGGACATGTCCAGGTGTACGTGAGCCACTGCATCTGGGTACAAAGGCAGCAGCACATGCATGGCGGTAGGCAGCCCGAACAGCGTGCCCACGCTGCCAGCAGCAGCAGATGCGTCACCTGCCCCATGAGCAGCAGCACGACTGGCACTAGTCGCAACTCTAGCCTCAAGAGTGGCGGCAGACTCAGCAGCAGGCGTTGCAGTCTCAACCGTGGGCTCGACAGCAGTGCTGTCCATCCCTGCTGTCAAGCTTGAAGCGGGCCTGGGAGGGTCGTCCTGCAGGGGCAGCTGTGGTGCGTGGCTCACAGGTGCCTCCTTGGACCCGCCACCAGCAACCATCGCCACGTTTGTAGAGGTTGACATGTCAACTTGATGTTTGGTGGCACTTGGGCCCATCAGCCGACTGCCTAAACAGGCCCCTTCTTGAGAAGTACGGCTGGTGTCGGTCAGCGTATCGTAAGTACCGCCTGGCAGTGGTCCGGGAGGTTGGTTAGGGTTTTGTGCCTCAGGGTTTGGGTCCGGCCAGGCGCCCTTGGCCTGGAGCCAGCGCTGCGCTGTGCTGCCTTCTCGCGCGAACAGCGTCACACCTGCCAGCCCACCCCAGGGGATGACCAGGTCATCGAACCTTGAGTGTCGGGGGCGGCCATCGGCACCAGCAGCGGCGCTCGAGGCCGTGTCTGATCCTCCTTCCCGACCCTGGCCTGTTGGAACCAAAGAGCTTGGTTCCATGGCGTGGCCTGTGGTGGCCAGCACGCNGGTGGTGGGGTTGGGTGGGGAGGAGGCCTCGGGGCTGTCGTGGGGGCTGCGGCTGCCAACAAGTCCTAGGAAGATGCGCAGAAGCTGCTCGCTAACCGCAAAGTCTGACCAAGGCGGGGTCACCTGCAAATACCTGCGGGTGAGGCAGTAAGGTGTAAATGGGTGGGACCCGCATTGAGTTTCAGGGTTTTCCCTTTGGGGGGGGATGTTCGAGCATTAGGTGCAGAACCCTTCCCCCTGCACACATGCCTCTGCCGCATCTCACCCGCACAGATCTAGCAGAGCCCTGGTGCCAGCATGCGTGGCCGTGTGCTGTCGGGTGTTGCTGCCTGCTGCTGGGCTGTCGGAGTTGTTGTCAAGCTGCGTCTCCAGAAGCTTCCGCTCCACATGGTCCCTTCAACGCACACACACACACAGCAGAATTCAAATTCCTCGGACTGCAGCAAGCGGGGGCCAACAGCACGACCCCCGCCATGACCGCCAGAGCCACAGCTTTCACAGCCAGCTTGCACGCCGCCAGCCGCACCGCTAGCAGGCTGGGCCTGGGGCGCCACCTCCCCTCGCGAATCAGACTGGCCGCAACCTATGCAGTCCCTACAGCGAATTTCGGGGACATGGTGTGGGGTACAGACCAGCTGCACCCGTCGGAGGCCCCTAGCAATCCTGTTTAGCGGGCAGTGCTGGCTCACCTCAAGCAGGCAGCGGGGGTACCAGTCTCAACCCCCACCTGGCCCCTTCTCAACGAGCTGGGGCTACAGCCACTGCAGCGGTCTTGGTGGAAGCACACACTGAGGTTCTATAACCAGGCAGTCAGCCAAGGGGGCCGACAGCGCAGCCCATTCATGTATGCAGCCTTAGCTGGAGACATGGAGAGGGCCTCGCGGAGCGGCCAGCTGCTAGCAGCTTTAGGAGAACTAGGAGAACTAGAGGCGGGAGCGCAGGGTGGGCAGGAGGGCTGCACAGCCTTGCAATATCAGAGGCGACAGTGATGCAGCTTGTGGATGCAGCATAGCAGGCGCAACAGGGTGGTGATGCAGCCGCCGCAGACCCGCGGGACCCAGATACAGGCAGCAGGGCGACAGCCACATACAACGCCTGGTTCCGCCCGACAGCTGGGAAGGTACTAAAAGTGCACAGGGGCGCACTGGTGGCAGCGCTTGCAGAAGGGTACAGGCCAACCTCAGGCTCCGGCTGGGCGCACTGCCCACACCGGTGACCCAAGGCGCACGCTTCAGCGTGCCACTAGGGCAGCGCATGTGCGTGGCATGCACAGTCAGGGGAGAGGGGGACAGATTGGGAGATGTCCTGCACATATGTTTCGAGTGCAGCCATGTGCAAGACCAGATGGGTGACAGATGGGGTTGGGAGGGACCACCAGATGGGTCCTCTGACTTCAACCAGCTGTACAGTGGGAGCCTGAGGAGGGCGATGGCCTATGGCGCAGATATAGTGGAGCTTGTGGGTCAAGGGGAGGAATGAGGAAGCTTCAAGAACAGGAGATGGACCAAAGCCAGCCTAGCTTTTACTGAGACTGCCCCTGCATGCCTCTCTAAACTCTTGTGTGGACTTCCCCTTTTCGCAAACGATTGGATACCACGGGCGACGTTCACGCAGCCGAGCGATTTACGCGGGTTCAGAACTTCAATTGTAATCTACATGCACACTCATAGCAGCAAGAAGGTTACCCATCTCAAATAAGGCATCCATTGCGGTGGCATTGATTGAATCCGCCACTCTCGTCTGGTCAGAAATTACCTGGGTATGATCATGAAGGGGGGGGTGCTCAACACCTGGACCAGGCTCTTGGCTGAAACGTGGTCGAGAGGGTTCAGCAGCAGCACCTCAGGGGGCATGACATGCAGGCGGCATCAGCAGAGGTGTGGGAGGAGAATCTGCCAGATCAGGCATGCAGCAGCAGCCCAGGGGTCAAGGTGCGCATGCAGCAGCTGTATCAAAGGCATGTTCCCTGCAGCTACCTGCCAGCTGCTGGGCGGATTTTCATGCTGCAGCGGCGCTGCAAGGCTCCTATGCGCCTGCACAGCGCTTGGCGTCCGCGGCGGCTCCACACCACACACAACCTGCACACACACGGGGCGCGAACGGAGCTCACGCCAGTGGGCAATGGCCATCGCGCAAGCTTGCTCAAGCGGGAGGCTCACATGATCAAGCCCTGATCATTGCTCCTGTAACTCCTGCTGATATACCTACACCTGATACCTACCTAGACATATGTGCATGACCTTGATGAGACTCTGTGTTGCAAATGGATCCCCCATCCCAAGCGCAAGCCCACCTGATGGTGCCATGCGTCATTGGCGTGCAGGAACAGGTTCATGGTCAAAACAGGCACCGCCCCTGCCTCAATCCAGCGGTACAGCCACTGCCCCAGTGTGGGCCCCGGCGTCAGCGGGTGGATGGAGAAAAAGGCGCCTCGTACTTCGCCGCAGGACAGCTGCTCCACTGCCTGTAGGAGATCAAGGTGGGTTGTACCAGCACGTGCGCGGGACAGCAGGTACTGCCTGCATAAGGAAGTGTGGGAGGCGGTGTGGGAAGGGATTCATGTGGGACACCTGGCATTTGTCCAGCAAGCTGCTGTCATCACCAACGGCTAGTGCCAGTGGAGAGTATCCACGCAGGTTCATCTACTATCCCAGTGTTGCAGTATGCGAGCCAGAGTGCAGATTGTGCAAGTAAAACCTCAAGGAAGCCTGAAGCTGCGTAGGAAGTTTTCTTCGGCGAACCTCGGCTGACAAATAACTTCCCCTGCTGCAACGCCACCCCTCACACAACCCTCCTCCTGCAGTCGTGCTCACAGCAACGGGGCATCATGGTCTCGCAGTCGGGCAGGCGCAGAGACCTGCACTCGCGCAGGGTCGCATGGCAGGCCCAGCAGCTGCAGCACATCCACGGCTGCGGTTGGGCCGCACCCGGATGGAGACAGCTGCGCATGCCAGCATGCAGTGGCCAGCGGTCAGTGACGTGGACATGGATGAGGAAGCACCCTCACAATCAGCCCTCAGGTGGCCATGCTGTTGCTGCTGGCATTTCAATGCATGGGTGGCATGCCTGCGATGTGGACAGCGCGGCTGCCTGCTCCAGCGTCCACCACACAACGCCGCCTGTAGGGGTGCGCTGCGGCTGGCGCATTTGGCGCAGTGGAGTATCGTCCCTGGGCGCAAGCCTAGTGGTGTGTGAACATTTTAAGCGAGCTTAGACACTGCCTGCTTGTGGTGCCTGATGCAAGGTGGAATGTGAGCGCCATGTTGGCACTTCGGCAAGCTCCATCAGTGTAGGACGAGTATTCGGAACAGCTGTCACTCACACTCTCAAATTCCAATGCAGCACCACACAACATTCCCAGTTGCTCGCCCTCCCCTGCATGCTCACTCGCGCGCCGCTGCATTGCGTGCGTGCCTTGCGGTCTGCTCGTCCCCTGCGCTTCGCTCCCTGTCGTTGCGCCGCAAGTGGCAGCATGGCAGGCCCCCCACGACGTGGCGCCTTCATCTTGTTCGAAGGCATCGACCGGTCTGGCAAGACCACGCAGTGCACCAAGCTGGTGGAGCACCTGGTGACAGCGCTCAAGGTCGGCCATGTGATAGGATCCTCATGTCCCACATGCAACACAGGGGTGTGCATGCATTCGTAGTCCAGCCTTTGCACAGGCACCTATGACTATACCCTTCAACCTGGGCCATGGCTGGTCCGCATCATTGCCAGCAGTCTGCGCTTGTGCATTGCTCGACTGGCTTCTGTTGCTTCTGTTGCAGGGGGTTACCTGCATCATCCAGCTGCTCCTGTTTGTGAAGCTGTCAGTAGCTGCCCTGACGTGACCGCATCCACCCTTGAACCCCGGTGGCCACAGGTGGATGCCGATCTCATGCGCTTCCCCGTGCGCACCTCGCCCCTGGGCAAGATGATTGATGCCTACCTCAAGAGCAGCACTGACCTGGACCCCAACGCAGTGCACCTCATGTTTGCAGCCAACCGCTGGGAGGAGAGGTGAGCTACCTTAGGTGACAGGTGGGCAAGAGCTTGCACACTAGCCAGGTGAAGGATGGGATGGGAGCTTGGTGTCATGCCTGGAGTTGGTGGCAGGAAAACGAACAGAGCGGTCCGCGGGGGGGGACCACACGCTGCATGCTGCACTGAAACGTGCGAGGTATACAATCCTGGGGGCCTCCACACCTGCCACACCTGTTGCACATGACCTGAACTCTTCTCTTTCAGCGCTCACGTCAACACCCTCAACTTGGTGCCCTCACGGCACAGGGATGTGATGCTCAAGGCTTTAGAGTCAGGCAAGACACTGATTGTGGACCGCTACAGCTTCTCCGGCATGGCCTACTCGCTGGCCAAGCGCCTGCCGGGTATGGACCAGCAGGTGTGTGCAGGGGCACGTGACACGTTGCGGGTGTAAGCGCGAACTGGCAGATTCGAACAGGGCAGGCTCAACCCCTCAAAAGCCCGAGCTCTGTTACAAGCAGCGCCTTCCCTGGAGCAGTGATGCCCCCTCTCCTGAGTGCGGCCTGCCCTTCGCGTTGGCAGAAAAGGGGCCCAACCAACCAAAACCCAGTACTATCCCCCCATCTGAGGGGCTCAAACCCTTAAAACCCCTTACCGGTTCATGACCAGCACCCTCCCGCCTCTCCCTGCTGCAGTGGTGCAGCTCCCCTGAGCGCGGCCTGCCTGCCCCGGACGTCGTGTTCTACATGCGTGTCAGTCCTGAGGCCAGCGCGCAGCGGGGAGGCTACGGGGAGGAACGATACGAGAAGGCAGACTTCCAAGCGCGGGTGGGTGGGGCAGGGAAGGGGGGAGGGTGCAGCAGTGAAGGAGTGCGGACTGTACCTGGTGAGGCGCCTGTGTGCTGTGTGCTGAGGACTCAAGGGGAGATGGTGCAGCCAAGGAGGGGTCGCGGCAAAAGGGTGGTGGCGCACAGGAGTGGCCAGCGCATGCAGGGTGGGCTGTGGGTGAAAACGCTATGAACGCGGCAGACCACCAGGCAGTTCTGGGTCATGTCTCATGAGGAGGTCCCGCAAACGGCTGAAAGGCTGGTTCTCATGTACTTCCCATCGCAGGTTGCGTCGGAGTTTGATGCGCTGAGGCAGCCCAACTGGGTCGTGATCGACGCATCACAGTCAATTGATGACATCCACAAGCAGGTGCATAGGGACGTGGGGAGTGTGTGCAGGAGCAGTGGTGTTACTGGTTTGCGAGGCTGGTGCACACCCACTACGCCCGGCTGCTTTAGGTTGGCAGCTTGATTCATATTTTGTGGGGCTTGTATTGCACAGCTGAGCGCCAACCTACGAATGCTAGGGGGATGTGCAGCAGTAGTAGGATGTTGGTGCAGAGCTCTGCTGGCTGCTCTATCATGCAGCTGCTCAACGAAGCCGTACTCACAACACAGCCTCCCAGTGACCTGTTCTTGCGGTTGTGCACTTCAGCCCAAGCTGCCTGCACCTCGCACTTGTGAAATAGCAGGAGGGACAGGCGGTGGGATCCTGCTGCACCCTTGTCGATGTCGCTGTCATGCTGATGTGCTGGAGCCTGTTGCTTGATGCGCAGGTGGTGCAAGCGACAGAGCAGCTGTTTGCCAGCGGGCAGCTGCAGAAGCCCGTGGCCAAGATGTACGAGGAGCAGGCCTGCGACAACAGGTGGAGGACTGCACACCCATCCATTTCATACTTGCACTTGCTTGCCTGGTGTGGGTGCAATTGTCTGCCACACACCATGCTCATGGCGCAGTGCCTGTTGCTCTATGCCATGCAGTGCTGGCGATGGCGTCGTGACGGTGGCGCTTCAGAAGGATGGTAGTGCTGACAAGGCGGGGCTCACGGGTAGTGCGCCACTTTCATCCAGTGTACCTGCTGCTTGAGAACTTATTTTTGGCTTCCATTGTTCCATTGTTGCTTGTGATGATGCCAAAGTTGATCTTCTCCGCTAAATCTTTGTGTTCACACCCGTTCGCGCGGTCATACCTCGCTGTTGCGAGGCCCTGGCAACATCGCCAGGGCCCCTCACGCGATGGGCTCCAATGACGCCGCCATGCACAGCATGCGGCTGATGGAGCCTCAGCTGAAGTATGAGGAGTTGGCTGGAGATGTGCAGGGCATCACCAGCGCCAGTCGCGTCACCTGCCTGTGCCTGTCGGACAAAATCCTGGCCATCGGCACCCAGGACGGCAGCGTACACGTGCTGGACTACTCGGGACATGAGGTGCGATGTCAGGAAGCATGAACGTGTGCATGGGCCTTGCCTGATTCCCAGAGCAGCATCTGTGCAAGTGCTCACACACGCGCGGCATGCAGCAGCATGCACCTTTTTCAGGATGTTGTGAGCATGGCTGGCTGCTGTTGAGACAGAGTAGGGCGATCAGGTGCTGCAGCGCCCTGCTCAAATGGTGGTGTGTAGGTGCGCTGCCTGGACCTGCACAGGGGACCGGTCAACGACCTCAGTTTCGACAACGATGGCGAGCACATCGCCAGCTGCTCTGACGACTGCTCTGTTACGGTGAGGCAGCAGACTGCTACCCAAGCTGGCCTGGTGATCGGGATTGAACCCCAAACCCTAGTTTTAGTGCTGGGAAACCCACCCAAAGGCTGCGGCTGATGGTCAAGGGACACATGCCATTATCAGCATGTAGTGCTTGAGCGAGCAGTCTGCCAGATTTGTCACCAGCGCTGGTCACGCACTGCCAGTCCTGCCGGTGATATGTGGCGGTACAAAACCCTGACCTCAGGTCACGAACTTGTACACGGACGTCAGGCAGCGCTACCCAACCAAGCAGCCGGTCAAGGTGCGGCTGATCAAGCAGTCGTGTGGGGTGGTGATTGGGCTGGGTGGCTGGCTCTTTTGCTTGAGAGACACCTGTTGGGTCAAGACAGGGCTCGTGAAGGCTTTTTGTCAGGTCCTGCAATGCACCAGAGGGCTTGCGATCTTCCGTCGTGGCTCTCACAGCATTCGTAAACAGCAAGCTGTCTCATTTGCACCCTGTACAGCCCTGCCTTCGTAAACCTACTAGCATACGAAGCTCACTCACGTATCCAATGCCACAAAGTGCGCCCCATCTGAACCTCGCATGCCCTTGCTGCTTCGCTCTATGCTTGTGAGCAGAGCATCGCGCTCGACCCTCGGTACGCATCAAGACGGACCAAGGAGTACGTCACAGCCAGTGACTCAGGGCTGGTGCAGCTGAGCACTCAGGTGCGGATCGGAGGGGATGGAGGGGGAGGGTACAGGTTGGCGCTGGCCGGGAAAGGGGGAAGTTTGATCGATGGAACTTAAGTTTCCGCCAACCCTTGCTGTGCACTTGCAGGGCTGGCTGGGGCGCAGCGACTTCACATTGCATGAGGGCCAGGCGCAGCTGGTGCGCTGGTCAGATGCCCTGTCAGGCAGCATCGTGGCGTGGGGCTCAGACAAGGCTGTCTGGGTGAGTTTATGGGAGAGTGCGGGGAGGGTGACTCGAGGGGGGAACAAGTATGGAAGGAGGGGTAAATGAGGGGAAAAGAGGGATGCGGCAAGGGTGTGAGGAGGACAAGGGAAGTGTAGGTATACGTTGGGCAGAGGGAGCAGCATGAAGTCATCGCGCACAATCTACCCAAGGTCTACCATACCAACAGTCACCAACAATTGCACACTGCCAGCTTGCGAGCCATTCTTGTCCTCCGTGTCATCAGCGCTGTTCCACCACATCCTTTAGGACTGTGAGCGCATGATGATTTCCTTCTCCATGGGGTGCTGTCTGGCTCAGGTGTATGATACCAACAGCCACTTGCAGATCCGCACGATCAGCCGCTACCCCCCGGCCCGCAAGCCCAACAACAAGAGCTTCTTCAGATCCTCAACCCCAGCCCCAACCTCCAGCTCAGCATCAGCATCAACACCAGCGGCAGCATCAACACAAGCACCAACACCAGCATCGGCATCAGCGGCAGCGGCGGCATCGATGACAGCATCAGGGGGGGCCAAGCCTGGGGCGTCAGGTGCGACAGGTGCAGCCGCCGCTGCAGATGCCTCGGCCGGCGCTCCTGCTGGGGTGCGGTGGCCGCAGGAGCATCATCTGTCGCTGCTATTTGGGCAGGACAGCAAGCTGTACATGGGCTGGCCCGACTGCATCAAGGCAAGGCGGCGCAGGGGTGCTTGTTAGCTGACCTAGCTGACCTTACAGCGCAGGGGTTTCACAAAGGGGTTGAATGTGGACTTAATGTGATGTGTGGGGTGGCTGTGCCTGTTGCAGGGCAACACCCATCATCGGGTCCCCTTGTCCAGCCGGTCAACACACATAGTAATGCTTATGCGCCCTTTGGCTTGTGCTGCTTTCCTGAGCTGCAAATCTCGCCTTGTTGACCATGTTGCTTACCCCGCATGTGAGTAATGCGCCCTGTTGCCCATGTGTCCTGTGCAGGTTGCCCGCCTGCTTGTGACCTCGAACAAGATCGGATCAGCCAGCCCTCAGGTGGAAGTCATCGCCGACTTCTACACAGAGTACTTTGTTTTGGTACGTATCATGCTCTCAAGGATCAGGGCTCCTGCGTCATGTGCTGTGGCCCTGGCTGTTGGCAGGGAGACTGGCAGGAGTGTGGGTACGTCGCTGCGCTGGGCCTTCTTTGTCCCGCGGCTGATGATGATACAGCTGCTGATGCTGATGCTGGTGCTGGTGCTGCCACAATGTGTGCAGGGTGTGTCGCCGTTTGGAGAAGACCTGGCGGTGCTGTCCTACCCCACCACATCCGCAACAGACGCAACAGCCGCAACAGCCACAACACCAGGGGCAGCAAACACAGAGGCAGAAGCATCAGGCGGCCAAGGGGCAGCTCAGGGGTCAGGACAAGGGGCAGATGCGTCGAGGCAGGAGGCGGTGAAGGCTGGTGCTGGGGTTGCTGCTGCTGGGCAGGCAGCGGCGGGGAGCACGGGTGCAAGCCCGACGTCGGGTGTGGATGCAAGTGTGGGCGCAAGTGTGGGCGCTGGGACGGTGGAGCCGGGGCAGAGACCGCAGGTGCATTGGGAGTGGTCGGCAACAAAGCTTGACAGTGCCTGGGGGTCTGGGGGCGTGGGTGCGGCAAAACGTTGCAGGTGGTGTTGTCAGCGACCAGCCTTTGATAGCCCTGGGGGCCTTGAGGAGTTGAGTGCAGCAGTGCATTCAGCAAGAAGCTTGGGAAGGCCTGGCCCTCCTGCAGGGGTTATGACCTTCGCACTTGGATGCGTGGGACGCCCAGCTGACTAATCTTCTGTTCTTTCAGTGAAGCCCAAGGGCGCAATCAGCGATTTGGAACTGCTCAACTGTACTGCCATGCTCGCCCTGTGACGCTTGACCTTCCCTCGCCTGCTGCAACCGACCGCACGCTGCTTGTCACTGTGTGCAGCTGTGCATTGTGTCAACTTCCAACCAGCTTCTCGCCCAGGACGACCTGCCGATCCGGGGGTGGGACCAGTGTGGACCAAATGACTACTCACTGGTGCCTTCGCTGCCAGGTGGGGACGCAGTCATGACCTGCTGCAGTTCAAATTCAAAATTCACACCCTGGCTTGCTAGCACAGCTCCGGCTTTGTGGTCAGGTTTTGGCTTGGTGCTGCTCTCATTGCAACAACAATGACCAGTGGTTGCAGGTTGCTGCAGTGGGTGATGTGCTTTACATTACTCCGCCTCCACCCCCACCTGCTGTCTGTTTAATTGCGCTGCCATGCGCGCCATGCCATGCTGCAGCGACGACTGCCGAAGCGACGTCCATGAAGCGCAAGCTGGGCCACAAGAGCCAGCAGTCAGATGCCGCAGCAACAGCATCAGCAACAGCCGGAGCAACAGCCGGAGCAACAGCCGGAGCAACGGCTGCAGCAACAACAGCTGCGCAGCAGCAGGCTGTCCAGCAGCAGCCAGATAAGCAGCAGCAGGCGCATTCAACATCTTCAACGTTCAAAGCTGCAGATGTAGAGTCCATGTACTTCATTGTATCACCGCAGGTATTTGGACGGGCACAGGCATTTGGACAGGCACAGGTACTTGGACAGGCACACGCCTGCCTGCGGCCCCCCTTCCCCATCTCCTTGGCCTCTGAACATCTTCATTCACCGTCCCAACACGACCAGGCGGCCATGGGCAATATACCAATCACGCGCAAAGCCCCGCGCTGTGCATCTGCGTCACTGCCTCTGCGGCTGTTCAGCCCTGGCCTAGGAGCCCAGGCCTAGGCCTGAAAATCCTTGAGCCCTGACTCACTCTCACCCACCTGCTCATGGGTCCGCCTGCATCCTTGCCGCAGAGTATCCTAGCCAGTTGCACCAGAGACGCCAACGACCACGTGCTGTGGCTGCTGGGGCAGGTGAGGAATGGAATTGTAACCTGTTGGAGCATTGTCATAGTAAGCTGCTGCTGTGCAGGCCTAGCCATTGTCTTCCTATGTTGCAGCAGCAGTGTTGCTCAAACACAACGCCAACCCCACACCATCACTACTTGTCATCAGCAATGATGCAGACCTAACCGCTTGGTTGCCTGCGTTACAGCTGCTTAAGACGCAGAGCACTTACCGCTACTGCCAGCACCCAGTCCTGTACACTAGCATGACGCGGGCCTCATCAGAGTCAATCACTTGCAGTGCATGTGCTGGCAAAGACACAGCGCTTCAAGCTGAGCTCTCACATCGCCATTCACACCAACAGAAGCGCATGCTAACCTAACTGCTGCCTGCCTGCGCCCTGCTGCAGAGTCGGTTTTACGAGGCGCTGGAGATAGCAGAGGCGGATCGCGGCGTGCACCCCGACACCTACGAGAAGGTTAGTTGATGCTCGTGCCACACCATGCGCTGTCTCTCTTGAAGCGCTTGGTTTTTCCGGGTGGGTAGGGAGGCAGTGGGAGGGGAGCAGCCCAGTGGCGGTCTGTACTTGTCCTTCACTCATACCCAAGGGCATAGTTTCACAGGTGCTCCACGCGTATTTGCTGAACACATCGGAAGACGCAGAGGGCGCGTTATCACAAAGTGCACAGAGCAGGTGTGACTGGCTTGACCTGAACCAAGAAGGTGAGGTGCACCTGCCTCGGCGCGCCGCAGGCACCTCTGCGCTGTTTCAGTGAGGCACATTATTGCAGGCATGCTACTACGCCTGTCACCTCCACGCCTCCACTTCGTCGCCAAATTCTGCTAATCTCCCTCTTCATGCTTCCCCACTGTTTGATCTGTCGGGAAGGAATCGACATCTTCTGGCGTAACACATTTGACACTGACATTTGACACATTTGACCTGAACCACCTTTGCAACTCAAGTCTCATGCACGTATGCTCGAGTGTCACATACCACATCCATGCTCACAACCTTCACCTACTCTTCCACCCCACACACCTTCCAGGTTGTGCAAGGCTACATCGACGACCTGCTCAAGCGCGAGGCGTACGAGACCGCCGCGCAGCTCAGCCCTCGGCTGTTGAAGAAGAACGGCGCCCTGTGGGAGCGATGGGTGTACCTGTTTGCACAGATACGTCAGCTGCCCAAGCTTGCGCCATACATTCCAACAGGTATGTTGTTGACAGGGGCCTGGTCAACACTGGGGTTCAACTCTGGCTTTCAAGTCTGAACCAAACGCACTGGGGGCGACGAGTGGGTGAGCGATGGGTGTACTTGTTCGCACAGATACGCAAGCTGCCCAAGCTTGCGCCTTACATCCCCACGGGTAAGTTGTTATCTCATCACTCCTAGGGTTCAAGCCTGTGCTACTGGTTTAGGGTTCAGGCCTGGAGAGGTGAGTCGATGCAGCGAGCTGGAGGACGCAATGGGGGCACCTGCTCTCATGGCTATTTTCCTGCCTCACGGCCCCCGTGCTGCCCCTTTTGCAGATGACCCTCAGCTCCGCGAGACGGCGTATGAGATGGTGCTGCGTTCACTGCTGCTGGACCCCCAGGACCACGTCATGCTCCTCAACCTGGTGCGCTTGTAACTGGGGGCTGATGTTGAGGCATGCGTGTACCAAAATGCTTTAGATAATTGGAGCTTTGGTTGAGTGGCGGACATTTTGACTCAGTCTTCTGTGAATCAAACCTGGTTGCTATAGCCTCTGTAGCTACCCAAGCAACGCCCCTGGCTCCACCAGTTGCTGCCGCTGCCCCTCGTTCCTACCAGCCCCATTCTCTTTCCATCCCTTCGTTTACCTCCATCCTCCGTCCTTCATCTCCCTCCTGCCCCCTGAAGGTGCGCACCTGGCCACGTGGCCTGGTGTCGATGCCCCTGCTGGTGGACGTCGTGGCTGCGCGCATGAAACGGCCCGGCGGCGAGAATGACCAGCTGTGGCGCCTGCTAGCCCTGCTGTACCAGCGCCAGGTGAGAGGTGTGGGCCAGGCTTGTGTGAGGCAGCTTGTGGGAGCAGGTTGTGTGTTGATTGATTTGTGGACCGCGAGTGTTCACACAAGTGCAACCGCACTTGTGTGGACAGGCTTGGGGGCCAGGTTTATGCAGGCCGGCAGCTGATATTGCACATTGCGTGGTCACCCCGCAGCCAAATATCTGATGCTGTTGCCCCTCACATCCACCCAAGCGGGGCACATGGACAACCGCATCCGTCGTTGCTCAAGTCGCTTCTGCTGCAGTTTAGCACACAGCGTTAATGACTGCCTGCCGTATCTGATTGTGCACTGCTGCTGTACACCACCCTTGGCATCCTGCCATGCTGCACACACAGGGCCGCCCAGACATGTCGCTGTCCACCTTGCAGCAACGACTTCTATACCACTTGCATCAGCAGCACCAGATCGTAAAACTGCCTCACTCCTTGTACCCTGCCATGTCGCTGCACTTACAGGGTCGCCCAGACCTGTCCCTATCCATACTGCTGCAGCTGCGTGCAGCGGACGTCTTTGAGTTCATCGAAGCCCATTCGCTGGTGGGTGGGTGGATGGGTCTCGGGATGGGACTAAGAGTGCTGCTGTTTGGGTGGCAGATGGTTGGATGTGAGTGTGTGCTGCTTTCCGAAGCTGCTGCAGTTTCAGTGTGCGCATACGTGTGTGTGGGCAGGCACAGCTCAGGGCACGGTTCATGAGGGTATGGGCGCAGGGGTGCGGTCATGATACTTTACTACTCACACCCATGCACACACTCTTCTCACACCTGCACATGCACTGCTCACATGAAGCTTCTCATGCGTGCACACGCTCTTCTCACGCATGCATGCTTGTGTAGGTGGGGGAGCTGCTGGGGGGCCGCGCCGCGACGCTGCTGGACATCAACGAGGCAGCTGCCCTGAAGCTGCTCACCCGCAACGTCGACGTGCTCCCACCCTCAGCAGTGGTACCCGGCCTCAAGGTACAGCCCTTTAGAGCCATGCTGCAGTCACATTAACCCTCAAACCTGAATCATAAACCCTTAACCACCCTGAAGGAATGTAAAACTTCCAGTGGTGTACTGGCCGACGGGATGGGATCGTGTTTGCTGTGGCGCGCTTGCGTGACACAGATGCACCAGCACCTGTTCACAATGCTGTGTGGGGTAGAGCGTCTCGCTTGCCCCCACCCCGACACTTTGCCACACTTTGCCCCACTTGAGTGCTCTTGCGGCATACCCTCCAATCAAAACCATGTATGCTCTTGCACCCGCCGCGTCAATCTGCCTGCGTTGTCCCTACACCATTCCTGCACCCTGCGCCTCACCCCCTCTTGCGTCGCCTCTGTCTTCCCACAACCTTTCCTGCCCCCTCCGCTTTACCCTCCCCTTCGCTCCCTACATCACCCATGCACCCTTCGCATCATCCTCCCCTTGCGCCCTACACCTACATCCTCCCCACACCCTTTCTGCATCCTTTGCCCCTTGCAGGACGCTATGGACTCCGCCAGCGCGAGAGGTGCGGAAGAGGAGGCGGAGGTGTGGCGGCGCAGACTGTACCGCTACCTGGCGGGTGTACTGGAGCTGGACGCCAGTGCTGCCGCAGACTACCACGAGCTGCAGGTGAGGGTTGAATGAGAGGGAGGGAGCAAGCGGGGGATTAAGGGCAGGCAAATTGTTGAGGCGCAGGCTGTATCGCTACCTGGCGGGTGTACTGGAGCTGGACGCCAGCGCTGCCGCAGGTTATCATGAGCTGCAGGTGTGGGCTAAATAAGGATTGTGGAGTAAGGGGCAAGCAAAGTGTGGGGGCGCAGACTGTACCGCTACCTGGCGGGTGCTCTGAAGCTGGAAGCCAGTGCTGCCGCAGATTATCATGAGCTCAGGCGAGGGCGCAGAAAGAAGTGAGCGGAGCCCCGACGCAAGGAGGTTGATCACGTGGCTGTTGCGAACCGCTGAAGCATCTCCCGTCTCCCACCTCAGGTGCAACTCACTGCCGATTACGACCCCTGCAAGCTCATGGACTTCCTGACCGCCAGCCAGCACTACCCCTTAGAGGCGGCGCTGTCAATCTGTGAGCGCCGCGGTATGGTGAAGGAGCAGGTGTACATCCTGGGGCGCATGGGCAACTCACGCCAGGCGCTGCACCTCATCATCGACAAGCTGGGAGACATCCCGCAGGTGTGAACGGGTGTGGGAAGCCAGAAAGAAAGATGGATAGAAAGAACTCTGACCTTAGGCATGAGTTAAGGAAGGGAAAGGTCTGCAGGTGAACTCGGCCCTGACAGCCAACTGCCGGGGAAGATAACAGCTCAGGGCTGCTCCAGGCTCTCCCTGGGCCCTGCAGGAGCACAGCCCTGACAGGTGCCCTCACGCCAGAGCGGGTGTGGACTGGTCTGGCAAGCGTGAGTCCCTCAAGGGCAACCAAACGGATTGGGTACAAGTTGCGGCTGTAAGTCAGCCTGCCACCGCTTACGCTCTTCTCTTTCTTTTCATTTTTGGCCGTTTATTCGACTTAGGCTTGAATGCTGCTGTCCCACTCTTTTGACCTGCGTAGGCGATTGAGTTTGCGCGCAGTCAGAGAGATGAGGAGCTGTGGGACTACCTCATCACGTGGGCACTTGGCAGTGCCGAAACAACGGGTGAGTACACCTTGTGGCAGAAGTCTGAGATATTCAATGCTCTCAGCTTAGAAAAGCTCGCTGTCACTCTTGAACAGCTGCAAAACTTGCAGGCAGCTGTGTGGAACATGCTGTGACGTCCTGCTGACCGGCTAGCCTTTGCGCACACGCTTCCCATGCATACCTTTGGGCAGCAGGGTCGCCTCTGCAAACCGCCGCAAACAAGCCCTTTCCTTCACAATCTCACAATCGTCACCCACGTCACCAGCACTGCCTGCCAACCCAACGTAGCCCTCGCTTTTGCTTACAAGCGGCACCTGCAATCTTAATGTGTATTGTCTGCACATTTTGCCTAATCAGGCTCCCTGCTGGACCATGTGGGAGGGTACATCAACCCCCTGACGCTCATCCAGCGCCTGCCCAAGGGCTTGGCGGTGCCGCGCCTGCGCGACCGCATACGCGCCATCATCGGAGACTTTCGCACACAATACTCGCTGCACGAGGGCTGCAGCGTCATCCTGAGGTCCGACTGCATGGGCCTTATGTCAAGGCTGTACAAGGAGGCCAGGGCGTGTGTGCGGCAATGCTACGTCGAGCGGCGCGAGCGTGGTGGCGCCGGTCAGCTGCAGTGGCACAGGTCAGAGGGGAGGGAAGGTGACGGAGGGGTACATAACGCCCTGGGCCATGAATCACAGGCAAGCAGAACGTACGGGCCAGAGTGGGGTGCGTGATGCCACAGCACGGCCACCCCACGTGAGCTCACAGCGTGGTACCGGTCAGCTGCAGTGGCACAGGTCAGGACAGGGCAAAGTTGACGGCAGGGTACATGCACATTGGGGCATGAGTCACAGGGAAGTGTGATTTGCAGTTGTTATGCCTAGGGAGCAGAACATACAGGCCAGAGTGGGGTGCGTGAAGCTGCAATACGGCCACCACACGAGCACAGAGCAGCACCCGGGCAGCTGCAGTGGCATCGGTCAGAGGGGATCTTGCAGTGGACGAAGCAGATGTACTCTTTGGCGTTTATGTAGGGGAGGTGACAGAAGGGTACATAACGCCCTCAGGTAGGACTTACCAGAAACGTCACTTTTTACAAGTGTGATTTGCGGTTGCAACGCTCAGGGAGAACAGGGTATGGGGTTCAGCAGCGCACGTGATGCCGCAGCATGGCCCCGCACGTGACGTTGACGCAACGCACCCCCTGCGCCATGCATGCATGCATGCAGGTACAACACGATGACAGGGCAGTACGAGCACGTGCCTGTACACTCCATGCCCGCGGCGCTGCTGTCCTCCGCCAACGCCAGCCTCCACCCCGCCAACGGCAGGGCACAGGCAGGAGCCGTGCCGCGGGCCTTGTCGGGCAGGCAGGCGGCCACGGGACGGCTGTGGATTGGGTTCAACGTGGAAGATGCAGAGACGTACATCAAGCTTGCCAGCAAGGTGGGTACGCAGAGGGGGCCGGCACACAGCTGACAGCTGCAGGTTTCAGGCTGCATGTATGTTGTGATGACGCTGGAAGTTTGTCAGTGCCATACCATTGACCTGATGCACTGAGTATATGATGTTTTACTGATGCAGAAGGTATCTTTTCAGCTGCAGTATGCATGCACCTCGCTGTTACAATTGGTGCCGTATCAAGTTGCATGACGCTGTGACAGTCGTTTGTGACGTGGTCCCCCACTCGTCACACGTTGTTCAATGCCATATGGTCAGTGGCCTCATGTCTTGCGTCGTTGCCCCCCTCGCCTGACAGGAGGATGCTCCTGGGGAGAAAGCTGGTGCCAGGGGCGGCAAGCGTGCTGCCAAGAGGGCCGGCAAGACAGACGAGGATGGCGAAGGCCAGCAGCAGCAGCAGGGGCAGGCGCCCATGCTGCCCAGCCTTGTGCGGCAGGAGCAGGCGCGTTGACGTGCTTGACCTAGATGAACAGCGCAGCATTTCGGTTTGGGCTGTGTCACATGCTTTTGTATTACCTGAACACGTGGGCGGCGCATGATGTGCCAGGCCTCCTTTCTGCGTAACCAGGTTGTGACCTGTGTAGAAATCCAAGTCTGTGAAGTGGCGCGCAGGCCTCCCTCTCCATGGCTTCAAGGTATCATCCTAGGTTTCCTCGCAACTCCTCAGTTGGAAGGGGCTAAAATCTAAGTTATCGTGGTAGCTTGGGCCTCCGGCCGGTAATTCCATTGGTTGAATTGAGCGTCTCTTGTGCCATTTCTGGCGCCCTGTAGACTGTATGTTCATGATCCATCCGTCCATCCAATTCCTTGAAAGGTTCCGTCCTCAAAAAGTAACTGACCATGCCAACACGCCGATTAAACCTGGCATATCCCAACGAAACAATCACCTGACCTTGTTTGCGTTCATTTGGCGTCATGAAGACGGTGATCCTGGATGGGCTCAGCAGCAAGCGAGCTTTTGCCGCTCAGCAGGCGGACCTGGACCGCCTTGAGGACCTCAGGCGCCCAGGTGGCGGCTACTATAGGGGCTTGGAGATGAAGCTCCAGCGTGTGCAGGCGCTGGATGGTGGCTTACCACTGAGTGAGTCACCAGCACTGGTGGGGTAGTTGGGGTGGTTGCGCCTTGCGTCTGACGCAGGGCGTTGGGACAGCGTAGGACGTTTTCACACATGGGTCCCAGAGCACTGCAGCAGGCGGAGCTGCTGGGTGCCGCACTTGATGCTGCGAGGCCTGCGCCTGCTGGTGGCAAGCAGGAGAGGAGCAGGAGTGGTGAGGCGACGAGTGCAAAGCAAAGATTGCAGGGGTGGGCATCGGAGGGGGCAGGGGGGGCAGCGGTGACAGGGGCAGGACAGGAAATACGGTACTTTGCAGGGTTGCCATCCCTCACAGACAGATTCATAATGCCGGATGCAAAACTTGTTCAAGTTGGGGACGTGCCATTGATGAACTTGCTTCAGATAAACAGTACAGCGTTTTGATTAAGTTTTTTTTTGCGAACATGTGTGAACACGAGTGTCCAAGGCCTTGCCTTGGCCTCCTTTCTGGGTAACGTGACCTGCACAGAGTCTGTGGAGTGGCACTTTGAGAACGGCCATCCAGAGTTTGCGCTATGGTTGCTTCTGCACTTAGAGTGATATAAGCAACAACAGGCAGACCTCCCTCTCCATGGCTTCAAGCTACTCGCTAGAAAATCCTTGAAGGGATGCACTTTCCACTTTCCTTCCAGTTTCTTGAGAGAGCAGCAAGTTTTGCAGCTTGAAGGCTCAGTTCAGGGACCTCTGCAAGCTCAAGCTCAAAAGCGCCGGTGTTTCACGCGCCAGGCATGCTGTGGGCCGATCTGCTGGCAGCGTTGCAGGTCCCATCGGCCCATGCGGCCGTATACATGAAAGGGACAAGAAGGTACAGCTGCAGCTGCAGCGGCGTACGTACCTGAATGGAAGGCTGTGCCACGACGCTGCCTGCCCAACCGTCTCATCTGACATCTTCAACAAAGGCTCTGGCACTGCAGAGCCCAGGCTGCAACGCATGCAGTCCCGGCGCGTGCGCCAGCATCAGGCACAGCGCCTCGCCCGCTTCACGTCTCAGTTGTCCGCAGCGTTTGAAGCAGAAGCACAGTCCCTGGCAGCGGCGATGAACAGCTACCCGCCAGTACCTGTGCTTTCCGAGGAGGACCTTTTAAGCAGGCTCAACAGCCTTGATTACTGCTGCCAGTGCTACCGCTCGCATGTCAGCTGCCCTGTTGCAGTGTCGCTTCCAGCACGGCAGCATCAGCAACAACAGCAGGAGCAATGTCAGCAGCAGCAAGAGGGCGGCGACGAACAGCACCAGCAGCAACGGCGTGTCGGCGGTGACCAGCCTCAAGCCGGTGGGCACCGCCAGCGCAGCTGCTAGAGCGAGGTTGTGTACCTCCTGATGGTCTCTGGCGAGTTGAAGACACTGAAGGCCCTCGACACACAAGGCGTCATGAGCATCCAGCGGGAGTGCGGCCGCACCCATGGCGGCCAGGCCGTTGGCTGCGGCTTTGACTTTCTGTTTGCCTACCACATGCTGCCCGTGTACTTGATGAGCAGTGTGATTCTGGCTGCTGGGTGCCAGAGCTGGCCAGAGAAGCGGGGTGGCATGGGACCCGGAGAGAGTTTCCGCGAAAACCTAATGTGTGACTGTGACTACCGCACGTGCGTGCCTGAGCACCGAGGTGTGCTGAGCCAGGGTATGTACATGCAGGACATGGGCGCAACGCGCAGCATGCTGGACAGCTGCTTCCGCCTGCTTGCGACGTACTTCCTGCTGCGTGGCATTGCTGCAGAGCAGCAAGGCATCGAGCGGCGATTGAGCTATGTATTGCACCAGGCCTTTGGGTTTGAAAACAGGCATGAGTAAAAGCCAGTAGTGCTCTCCTGTGCTCATCACTTGACCTCCTCGCAGCCCTTCTGCGTGGCATATTTCGCATGGCAGCTGCAATTTATTCCCCTGGTGGTGACGAAGTGCAGCAAGTTGCGATGGCCCTGAGCAATTTTGGAGTGTGAATTCCTGGTGTTGCAGCCACAGCCCTGTGGCAAGCTACGTCATTTGACGTTGTGCAAAGCGGCCTGCGATTGTCGCTGTATCATTTGCAGCGATGGCCATGCGCGGAGACGGCGGTCAACCACACTACCTCATGCAGCCAATACCAATGCCACAGCCTCCACCGCTGCCCAACCTGCCCGGCTACGACCTGGTCGGCAGCCGCGGCACTGGCGCACCGCACGGCAGGGGCAGGGTACGTGAAAATGGGGCTGTTCAGGGTGGTGGGACGTTACCCTGCCTGCATAACTTAACTCAGCGCCCCGCTCCGCGCCCTGCGCCCAGGAAAACGTAGCACCGCGCTTGGGCCAGAGCTTGACATACCGCGACGGGAAGCCCTACATTGCCGACCAGGTGGGAGTGCAAGGGGGCCTTTGACAGACAGCGTTGCCATGCATGCAAGCTTGCAGACCCCAAACTCTGTGTGCATGGCATGTGCAGGAGCATGTATACCAGCCAGTCAACCTGCAGCAGCACAGCTGGGTGGGAGACGCTGGTTATAACCCCTACCTGCAGCAGCAGCAGCAGCAGCAGCAGCAGCAGGCCCCAGGCATGGCCCAGCGGGCCACAAAGCGGGCGCCGCGTGAGGGCGAAGTGCTGTCAGAGACGCAGGCCGCGTTCTACCGCCAAGGGGTTCCCTCCACCATGCAGTGGACGGGCAAGAAGACACCGGGCTGGCTCATGTACGACAAGAAGGTGCGTACAGCAGGCCGGTGGCGGGTGTTGCCACATTGCTGTAGCGCTTACTTTCAGAGCAATAGCTTTGACCTTGCTAGGCCAGCAGGGGAGGATGCAAGCAGCTTGGCATGCCCATGGCGTCAAATGCATTCCATAGCCCCAAAACATGCGGCAATCCGTGTAGGAGGTGCAGACTATGGTCAAGGCACCTGCACTGCCTGTGTGTAAACATCACTGCCATGTCGCTGCCTGGGATGTCGTGTGCAGGTGCTTCACTTCTTCGCAACAGTCCGTGAGATGCTTCAGAACAACCCCCACGGGGAGCAGGCGCGCACCAGGAGGTACCATATCAGGTGCGCTGAGCAAGGGACGGAAATTGACCATGGTATCAGACCTGCAGTGATCGCTTGGAGAAGGGCATGCCGTCCCTTAGGGTCCCTGGGGCTCAACCACCCAGGTCTTGACCCATGACCTGCTGCCCCCTGACTGACTCCCTCGTTAACTTCGTACACCCTGTGATGAACTGCTACCCTCCGAACCACTTGAGCTCGTGGCCAGCCGCCAGCCTGCATGCTGCAATACTGCTGCTGCAGAGCGTTGACTTGAAAAATGGAAGGCTGGCAGCTGTGCGCGCCATGTGCAATTGCTACCCTGTGACATACCGCCCCCAACCTATTGCTGGCTGGCCCGACCGTGCGCAGATACTTTATGGAAGATGACAGCATTGAGGTCACTGAGCCTGTGGAGGAGAACAGCGGCCTGGTGCAGGGCAGGTTCCTGCACAGACACAAGTAAGCCAAGCAGGCAGGCAGCTGACGGGTGGCTTGCTCAATGCTGCATCAGCCAGTACTTGGGCCAGTTTTGCGTGGCAGCTTTGCCGACACCTGCAGCCAAGCTGACCTGCCAACTGTCGCAAGGGTGTGTCGCAGCAGTGGCGTTGTTGCGATTGAAGCTGGGTTATAACGTTTGGGTGTTCATCGCATGCAGGGTGAAGCTTGCAGACGGCGAGGTGCTCAAGTGGGACCGGCTGCGCGTGGGCGAGGCTGTGACGCTGTACGGACGGACGTTCCACATCGTTGGCTGTGACAGCGCGACGCGGGAGCTGTTCCGCTCGCGCGGCATGGAGCTGCCGCCGGACGAGGCGCCGGAGCCCCCCAAGGACCAGGAGGTGCGGTAGCAGCAGGCATACCAGCTGCTGCAGCCTGTGCAACCTCCATGACACGCGCACTGCACGGCGCTGCGGCGCCGATGCATGCACGGCATGCTTGAGCTTGGCAGTGTGCATTGCGGCGATGCATGGTTGCCTGCAGCCATCGCCCTCCCTGGCGTCAAATTGTTGCAGCTCAGGCTCCCTTGCCTCTACTGCACGTGCAGGCTGAAGGCAAGCCCAAGGCGCCCAAGGCGCCAGGTGCAGACGACGGTGAGGAGCTCGACCCCTTGCATGTGCTCAAGGTCGCCAAGGGGCCGCAGGCTGTGTTTGACGTACAATACGAGAACCCCAAGCTGGACCTGCTTGACCGCAAGGTGCTCAGGTGTGTATGTTGGCTCATGAGGGCGCGCTGGAAAGGCAGGGAGCGGCTAGGGAAAGGCAGGTTGCAACAGCACGCAAATTCAGCTAGTGCAGCGCACGAAGGGTGCACAGCGAACCCAGCAGTTGGGATGAGGTGTGGAGTTGCAGTGCACAAGCAACAGCAGGGCTTGAGGTTGAAGCTTGTGTCCCAACAAGATGGTTTGCGGCAGCCAGGGTACGTAGCGCAACAGTTTGAAAGGTTTTCCCAGGCGCTGTGTTCCCAGTTGCTTCCTGCTAATTTCTCCTTACAAACGGCCAAGGCAAAACACGGCTCCAGCAACAACCAACAGGTTTGTTCCGGCTGCGCCTGAAACAACCCTCCCTTCCCGCCTCCCCGCTCCAGGTTCTTCTGCTGCTGGTACGACCACGACCAGCTGGCCAACAATGGGCGCGGCTTCCGCATTCCGCTGGCGCTGCACTGCTACCCGGTGGACGACACCGTGGAGATGGTGGAGATCAGGCGGCCCAACGACGGCCGCGACCCCTTCCCCATCCTGCTCAAGCGCTGCAAGCTGCCCAAGACCCCCAACGTGCCGCCTGTTGGTGAGGGGCTTGCGCACGGCTTTCTGCAGGGGTTCGCTCAGGGGTTGAGCGGGATGTATTTACAGGGGGACGGCTGCAGGGGGGGATCCAACGGCACAACCTACTTGGCAGTTGGTCTGCCGAGCTGTCAGAGACCGTGACAGTCGGTGGGGTTGTCAGAGAAAGCTGCTCGCGACATGCAGCCAGAGAGCAGGAGCCACATGCAGCCCCTTCAGCCTGCTTAAAACCTCTAGACCTGACGCTGTGTTGCGCCTTGGCGCCCGCTGCAGGTGGCCGGCCACTGTCCCCGCGCACCCGGCGCATGCAGAACATCACCTACTACTCCTGGCGCGATCTGCGGGTGGGCTCCATGATCAAGGTGTACGGCAGGGACGTACTGCTGCATGACTGCGACGCCTCCACCAAGCAGTTCTACCAGGTGAGCCCAGGCCCCAGGCACCGTGCAGGGTGTAGCTACCCTATAGGGTTTGACGCTTACCTGCTTGTTAGGCTGTTCTTGAGCGGTCGCAGCTTGTTGTATCGCACTTGTGGCTTTGCAGCATGTCCCAACAGACAAGCAAGCAGTACAGCAGTGCGGTAGCAGCTGTCAAGCGGTCGCATTGTCAACACAATCTGGTGTGCTACCAACCTGGCGCCTTGCAACCTGCTCCGCTTGCCTTGCGTCGATGTCCTGTTTCGCTCCCATTCTCCTGTGCCTGCGCTTTGCAGGAGTTCGCCAGCCTGCCGGACTCGGCGTTCAAACCGGTCGAAGTGGACTTTGACATGAGCGTGCGTAGGCCGCCGCTGCGCATCCCGGCTGACCAGCTCGGCATCGGCAGCGAGGAGGACAGCCTGCGCAACGTGCTGAACCTCATCCCCAAGCGCAAGCCGGTCAACTACAACAACTACCTTGAGAATTTTGACAAGGTACGTACCAACCCAGCAGCGCTGATAGCCTTTCCGCCTGCTCGAAACACAGGGCGATGGCCTCGAGGCGCGTCAGTTGCGTTCAGAACCTTGCCAGGAGTTGTGCAGGGCATGATCATACCCACAGTTACAAACAGAGCCTGGCACTAGCAGTGGGCTTGTGTGTTCCGATCGATGCCTTACATTGGCTCTCGTGCACTTGCCGCAGGTCCTGCGCTTCAGGTCGCGCATGGTGCTGCTGCCTGGGCAGCGGGAGTTCCCCAGCCCCCATGACGGCGTGAGACGGTGAGCAGTGCTCCAACAGCCTGCTGCGCAAAAGTAGCTGATGCCTAAATGACGGTGTGTGCAGCCCAGGGCCTTCAGCTGCAGCTGTAGACTGCTTTGTAACCTGCAGCCTGGTCTGATTGGCAGCAGGCACCGTGCTGATTAGCAAGTCTGCTCGCTCCATTTTCTAATAATAGGACATCGCCGTATGCATGCCATTTGTCCTCCCCCTTGCTTTTCTAACAAGCAACACCCCTATCATTCACATCTTGCTTTCCCATGACCTGTGCTTCTGTGCCTCCGCCAGGTTCATCCTGTCCTTCTTCCCGCTTGACGACACCATTGCCATCTTTGAGCCCAAGCAGCCCAACAGCGGCCTGCTGGGCGGCACATTCCTGGAGCGAACCAAGGTGAGCAAGCAAGCCTTTGCTCACGTAGTACCAGCACAAGATGTGAACACTGCGCATCTGTTGCCCAGCTGTGGTTAAACTCACCCCGGACAAGCTGACATGGTGCAGCACCCCATCAATGTGGCATGTCCTCCGCGCGAGCTATGCGTTCTGCTCAAGCATGTCAGGAGATTCCTGACCTGATGTCTCCTGTTGCGCTGCAGGTCCACAAGCCTGCCCCGGGCGGTCTCAGCCAGGACAGCAGCAAGCGGCATCCCATATCCGCCCCCGACGTGTTCGTGGGTGCGGTCATCAGCGTCTTCTCGCGCGGCTTTGAGCTTGTGGAGGCGGACGAGAAGACGCTGACGCACATGGAGGAGAACCCAGAGCTGTTCCCACTGGCAGACTATGGCAGGGTGAGGCAGGGCGGTGCATAAGAGGGGAAGAGGGGGCCAGGGCTGCGTGTTTGAATGCGATGGGGCAAGATGGAGGAGAAGGTGGTCGTGCAAGTAGAGGAAGGGGTGTGGAGGGGCTTAGCACAAGTAACTCTGGGCAAAGAGGCTTCCAGGGCAGCAAGTGGCTGGGGATGGGGAAAGGCCCTTCAAGCAGATGGCCTTTGATTGTGGGGACGCAATAACGGGGAGCCTGCTTTAAGGCAACCGCAGGTAGAGCGCCTGTCATGACGTATCATTCTGTGTGCCTGTTGCCCGCCAGGTGCTGTCGCGGGTACAGCGGCAGCTGTCGCCTCAGGCGATGGAGCGCGTGAAGGACATCCTGCTGGCCAGGGACCAGACAGGCACTGGTCTGGTGAACGCGCAGCAGGTCAAGGTGAGGCAGACACATGAAGGCAACGGGGAATGGGCACACCACCCGGGAGGGGCATGCCACCCAGGAAAAGGAGGGAGGGGCATGCAAATGGGAGGGACATGACAGGAACATGAAAGAGGGGCATCTCTTGTGGAAGGATGTGGGTATCATGTTTGCTGCTCAAAGCGTTGTACTGCAACCTGCGTTACCTCCCTGTTGCTCCCTGGCTGCCACAGGAGGCGATGCAGGCGGTGGGATTAAGCTTGCTCCTGCACGAGGCACTGACGCTGATCCGGGGGCAGAGCCGCGACGGCCAGAGCGTGAGCATGGAGCGCCTGTTCAGGGAGCTGAGTTACGGCGCAGAGCCCAGGGCAGGGCCACCCAGGCAGGGTCCGCCCCCTGGGGGCTACGGAGGTGGTGATGAGCGCCAGCGTAATGATGACGACCAGCAGCAGCAGCAGCAGCAGCAGATGAATCAGCAGATGCAGCAGATGCAGATGCAGGTGCCCCCTGCCGCCGGTGCGTACCAGCAGCAGCAGCAGCCCTACCGGGGACAGCAGGGGCCGCCTCAGCAGCAAAACGCCTACAGGGTGGGGCAGCAGCAGGACCAGCAGCGGCAGTGGCAGAGCCCAGGGGCCCAGCCTGGCCCCCAGCAGCAGCCAGCGCGGGTTGGTGGGGTGGTAAGCTCCGTCCCGTCGGAGGACGGCAGTGCCACTTCAAGCCTGGCCACCTGGGCCCAGGGCCGAGACCAACTGCCACAACTGCCAGCGCAGCAACAGCAGCAGCAGCAGCGGTTCCTGCAGCCGGGTCTTGCACGTGGCCCTGAAGGTGTGGACCTGGCTGCCATGGCCCCTGCCCCCCAACGGGCGTGGGAGCAGGCTCAGCAGGAGGCGTGGCAGGAGCAACAGCAGCCGGGCATCGACTACGCGGAAATTGTGCAGCACCAGCAGCAGCAGCAGCAGCAGGGCATGGACTATGCAGAGTTTGCGCAGCACCAGCAGCAGCAGCAGCAGCAGTTTGTCACTGCGAGCGCACAGCCGCGTGTGCACTTTGCGGACGTTCCGGGCGAGGAGGAGCCAGATGAAGTGTCACACGAGGAGCACGGCTCCAACCTGAACAGGCGGCAGTACTTTGGCAGCACAATGGACAGGCAGTACCCCGGAGCTGAGGGTCAGCAGGCGGCCACGGAGCTGGGCGGGGACCGCCGCATTGGCCAAGTGTTGGACTTCAGCGGAGGGCAGCAGCTGTTCGGGGCCCGGGGACAGGGCCCAACCGGGGCACACAGGTCTCACTCCTTTCGGGAGTGGGCTGATGATGATGCACCGCCCCAGGGCTGGGCTGGCAGCCAGGGTATGCTCGCAGGGCCAATGGGAGGGCAGCGTAACGCAGCCTCTGAAGGCGGGGCTGGGAACTTGACGGGAGGCGCGTCTGCAGCTGGGGACGGCGTGTGGTCGAGGGGGGTGACTCCGCCAGGCCAGGGCCAGGCGGCTGGAATGCAGTCGCGATCCTTCAAGCAGCCTCAGTCTCTGTGGCAGACCACCAACAATGCGCTGGGTGGCATCTACCACCGGGCCTCGCACCAGTCAGCGCCCAAGGCGCCTATGTGATCATCTGTCAGGCGCAGCATGCAAACATGCTGCCCCATGGCACTGTTGGGCAACGAATTTCACCCCCGTACACTTTGCAATCCATTTTGTGTAAGGCCATTGCCTGCAAGTTATGAAGGAAGACGTGTAATCCAGCATTTTGCACACGATTGAAAGATCTGCACCAGGCACAGCTGTTGCTGGCTACCTTTGCAGCAACTTTCGCCGCCATGCTGACGACCCGCGCGCGCTTCGTGCCAACGTGTTGATCACCCTGCTTCCGTGATTTCATGCGCTGCATGCCAGAGCGCCCGTCTACCCTTGTCCTGCCGCCCACCTTGAACAGCCGTTTCGATACGTTTCGCCAGCCCTAGACACATTCCTGGCGCACACTCCATTGCAGACGCAATTGAGAGCTGTTCTTCTAAACTCAAGTCTGCATTGCAACTCGCCGCGTTCAAGAACAGCCGCAAGCATGCCCGCAGCCATGAGCAAGCTGGGAGAGGCCACGGCCGAGGGCATGGTTGTCATCAAGCGCCTGCTGCGCAGCAGCATCAAGGGTGAGCGCTAAAGGAGAGCTGCATGTCAATGCGCTGCGCCGTTTGTGATGGCCTTAGCATTGCTTACCCCTACCCCCTTGCCCTGTGTACAGGCTTGGGCTCTGATGAGCAGTCGGAGCGCAACATGAGGGACCTGATGGCCAAGGCGACGCTGGAGCACCAGCAGCAGCAGCAACAGGGTGCGCCGATGCTTGATGTTATTCGGCAAGGGTGCTGGCCCAACCGCCTGCCTTCCACTCGCTGTTCTGCGAACAACAGCAGGCACCACTCTGAAACAAGGCTGGCAAACTTGTGCGCATGTGCAGGCGCTGCACCTGTAGAGCAGCAGCAGCCTGAGGCGCCAGCAGCGGTTCCGCCCGTCGCAGCAGACGCGGTTGAGGCGGTGCAGGAGAGCGCAGCGGTGCCTGCATGCGTCGAGGAGGTCAAGCCTGCTCCTGCCGCACCTGCAGCGAAGCCCGAGGAGGAGCCCAAGGAAGAGCCTTATGTGTCAGGTGCGCCAGCATGCAACAACAGGTCGGTCACAGAAACAGCTGTGTGATCAACTCAGACAACGTTGTTCGCAGTTTCTACATGGCTTACCCCAACCCAGCCTAATGCTTGATTTCTCACATGCAGGCACCAACCCTGCGCTGGAGGGCAAGATCTGCGATCTGGAGATGAACCTGGCTGCCTGCTCGGCCATGATTGGCAAGCTTGCCCACTCCATCAGCCCTTGGGACATCAAGAGCCACACCCGCCAGGTGCTGGAGACCAAAGGCCAGTTTGACAGCGCCAGGGGCAGCATCAAGCTGCTGCTGCAGCAGCTGCTCAAGGAAGCCGCCTACACCCAGGACGCAGGGCCCAAGCTGCGCGAGAGGTGAAGATGCAACAGCTGAACTCAGCACCTGCAGCTGACCGCTCTCCCCGGAATGCACCTCGCCTTGGCTCAGCCAGGTTGGCTGTCCAATGCCCAAATACCTGGCTGTTGTTTCAGCCTCACCACCATCAGTGCTGCCAACAACCAGTAATCAGCGTCACCTCACACCGCTGAAAACAGTGTCTACCTTTACCTTTGGGTTGTCTGCCCTGGCAGGGAGACACTTCTGGAGCTCACCAAGGATCAGGAGGCCGCCCTGCAGCGCACCGCCCAGGCGCATGCTGGCAATGCATCCAAGTACCGCGCCATGCTGATGAAGATTGACCAGGGCAAGCTGACTCGCCTGGAGTCGCGCGGCGCCGCCGGCGGGAGGTTCGTAGCCACCAGCGGCGACGAGACCCTCACAATGCTGTCTGAGTCGGTGAGCAACTTTGACTGCCGTTTGCTACCCTACTGCTGACAGACCATCCTGACTGAGCACCACTGCCGCGATGCTACTGAGTGACTTCCCTGCTTTCGAAGTTTCGTTGCAATGACTCAAGACCAACAAACACACAGCTGCACAGCGTGCCCTGCCATGGCTATCCCGTCCTGCTAGCCTTGCGTGCTCAGGGGGGAGGGTGTTGACATGCAGCTGCTGATATGGATAAACAATCAATTCTTGTTAGCAGGGACCTGATCCTTGTTGCCGGTGGTCCTGCTCCCCTTGTCCTGTCGCAGGTGGACGTGCTGGTTGAGGAGCACACTGAGGTGCTGCAGATCGCGCAGCAGCTGGAACGGACGCGCGAGGACCTGACGAAGCGTGTCAAGGAGCTGCAGGACAAGATGCGCAACGACCTGGAGGTGCGCGACCGCGAGATCCAGCAGCTCAAGGCCGCTGTCAGGAAGGCATCAGAGGACAAGGAGGCGGGCATCAAGGGCGCCAAGGACCAGGTGCGCGCAAGGGCCTATGGGAAGGCTGGGGCCGGGACACAGGATTCAGGAGGCTTGAGGCTGGGAAGGCGTGGCTGGCAAGGAGGTGGACACTGAGGGTACAGAGGGTCAGACGATCGACAGAAAAAACATAATGGCCGGGGGGTGAGGGGGACAAAGACGGGCTAAAATTGAGGATGGCTCATGTCAAGGCGGTGTGTTGGGAGGCAAAGAGGCGGTAAGTCAAAGTGCCCAGTAGTGATGGATGCTTGCCTCTGTTTAATATGCCTTTGCCTGCTTAACCCTAAACCCTAACCCTGCTGAACCCTGAATCACAGGCCAGCACCCAGGTGTCAAAGCGCACCACAGAGCTCAAGTCCCTGCAGCACCGCGCTGAGGTGTCCAAGACTGAGGCAGACCAGGCCAAGACGCAGGCCAAGGCCCTCAAGGCTGCGCTGGACAAGGTGACCAGCAGGGGTGGGGCGGGGGGCGTCCACAGGGGTCTGGTGAGAATCAGGACCGGGCAACAGAGCGAGAACAGGAGAACATGAGGGTTTGCAACTGGAAGCCCAGAGGCGAGCCAGGCAGGCAACCTACCCACCGGCCACTGACTTACATGTGTGTGCGTTCATGACGCGCAGGCAACTGAGGCGCTGGAGAAGAGCCAGGAGGAGGTGAAGGCAGCCAACAGGAAAATGCAGATGGCCAAGTCCCAGAAGGACAGCGTGACCCGCGAGCTGGAGCATGCAAGGGGCGAGCAGGTGCGGACCTGGGTGGCGCTGAGATTCATGCATGCTTTGTTTGGGTTATGTTGGCCCAGCTGCGGACCGTACCTCTGGTCCCTCCTGGATGTGTTCAAGACGGAGGGAAAGTGCCAGTAGGAATAACCCCCGGCAGCGATTGCAAGGGCCTGCGACTGCACAGGCAGCTGGCTCTAGGGGCCAATGGCTGGCCGACAAAGTTACGCGCCTGCGCCCCTGATCCTGCGCCTGCACCTGCCGCCTCCCCTCGCCGCTCGCCGCAGAACACGCTGGCCGGGGAGCTGCGCCAGCTGCAGGCCGCCGCCGGGCCCGTCAAGTGCGCCGCCTCGTACCTCAACAAGGACGCCGGCTGGCCGCGCGTCGCCTTCACGCTGAGGGGCGGCAAGGTGCTGCACAGCTCGGCGTGCGGCAACATGGACACCAGCAAGTGCACCACCTTTGAGTACTTCTCGGCGGAGGACCTGGAGGGCTACATGCAGCGCGAGGGCTGCGTGCTGTGCCACACCTGCCGCGCCGACCCCCGCTTCTGAGCTGCCCGTGCTGCACGACAGACCCCTCCGTGCATCAGCGCGCATAGCTGCTGTCAGGCTGCCATATCCCAGCCCTGCCGTGAGGTGCACAAACGCCTGAAGGCCCCTTTCTGGGTCCTTGCAGGGTCCACCTGCTGCCAACATAAGGAGTTGTCTAGGGAGGACAGTGTACAGGCTGCTTGTGGATACAAAACCCAGGGGATGGGCTCAGCTCAGCCTGCTACCTATAGAAGAGGGGCAGCCGAAGGACGGGTGAACCCCGCCCAGTTCAAGGCCTTAACTACATGCGTGTTTCTGATTCTGACTCGTACCTTGTGTGGTACCAGTTCACTGGGGTGGTGACCACAGCCCCGCCCGCGCCTGCCTCTCAGCTGCATGTGTTCCAGTGAGAGCAGTGGCATGCGATGCATGATGATTCCTTTAGAGGGCTATCCCCGTTCCAAGCCTTGTGCAATTGTTCTTGCTCAACATCTTCGTTCTTGCCTCCATGATGTTGTAAGCCACCGTTTTCGAAGGTTGTGGTGGGAAAATCAATATGCAGGTATCATTGCCAGTATGTGGTGGCTGTTGCTTTGGCTGTCGAAGCAGCAGTAGAACGATGGCACGGTGTGATTTGGAAAAGAGCGCGGCTCACAGCCTGCTTTCTGCTGCCTCCCTTTGCTGCAGAACGCCACAAATACTCATGCCAGCCTGCCAGTGACACTCTATACGAATTGAGTGCAAGTTCTACCCGCTGAGGTCATGAAGGGAAGGGGTGCGCAAAGGCCTTTCAAGGCCAGTGAGGGCATGGAGCATAAGCCAATGCTCCCACCCTCGAACAGCAGAGACAAGGTGGGTTTCGTCTCTGCCCCTAGTTTCAAACAAACGCATTTGGTGTGCTTGCTGATGTGCAGCGGGGAACAGTCAAGCCACCCACAAGGGGTTCGGGCATGGATGGCTTTGCAGGCATGATCAATCGCACTTGACGTTGCGGTAGATGGTGCGCACAAACGCAGCTGCGGCGATGTAACCCACAGCTCCACACGTGAGCGCCAGGCCTAGGCAGAACATGGCGCTGTAGCCAAAATAGAACGCGGTCTGCAGCAGTCCCGTCATCTTGGTCTTGAACATGAAGTAGTGCAGCGCGTACAGGAACACGTACAGGGCGGTGGAGGAGGACATGCCAAAGGGGATCCACTGCGCAGCGGCAAGGTCATGCGAGGGAGGCAGGGAGCACAGTGGCGGGATGAGTGGGTGAGGAGCAGAGTGGTGGGCAGGTTTTGGACGAGAGGCAGGGGCCATAGCGGCGGTTGGAGGCGAGGTGAGGTTCAGGCTGTGAGAGTGTATGCACCTGCTTAAAGCACTGGCGACGGAAACGCGCTGTGGCTGGACACACAGTGTCAATGGTGCAATCCCTCTGATGGAGGGACTGATGACTCAAGGCATGCCACCCACCCACCTGCCACTTGTAGTTCTCAGCGTTGAGCAGGAAGTAGGTGCCGACAATCGTGACCTGCGACCAGCAGGACCAGGTGAATGAGGTGCATCAGCAGGCACATGAGCGATGCTCCAAAAGCAGAGCAGGCACGCCCGTGCATCAGCGCGATCATCTGGCTGTCGTTATTGATATAGGCAGGAATATGAGGGGCGGGGGCACTGTGTCACTGGATGTGTGTGTGAAGCAAGGGAGCGCTGTGCAACAAGGCACCCTACACATGACTCCCAAAGTCCCCGCTTACCGAGGCTGTGACGATCATCAGGATCAGCACCACCAGCAGCATGAAGCCGTACACGTAGTACACCTGCATGACGACAACAAAGCAAGGTGCGCGGGGTAGTAGGTTGGTCGTTGGAAGGCCAAGCCCTTTTCTTTGTAACATTGCCATCTGATCCCATGGCCCAAGGTTCTGCAACGTATGCATCCTTCCAATCCCTCCGCTGCCCAGCTTTAGATACCAAGAATACTTGACCACCGCCACCTTGCTCCCCTACCTGAGGCAGGCAACAACATGTGGCAAGGCACCCTGCATGACCCTGCCCCTTTCACATGCTGCCAAGATCACCCTGCATGTCCCTGCCCCTTTCACATGCTGCCAAGATCACCCTGCATGTCCCTGCCCCTTTCACATGCTGCCAAGATCACCCTGCATTTCCCTGACCCCTGCTCTTTGCCCCTGCCCCTTGCCTGTTCAACCTCCCTCACCTTGTAGCCCCAGAAGCTGGTGAAGATGAAGTACATCTCGATGAAGATCGAGCCAAAGGGCAGCAAGCCACCAGCCAGGGAGATGGCCAGCGGCCGCAGATACCAAGGCCTATCGGGGATCGGGCTGGGGATGCGCTTGACGCGGCATGGGAAGTTGGGCAGCGCGTTCCAGTTACGGCCGATGATGGTCCCGATTAGGCACAGCGGGAAGGAGATGAAGGACCACAGCAGGATTACTGCGACGATGTAGCCGAAGGGCACGGCGGCAAGCGAGTGGTAGAAGATGGCGATGGTGTTGAGGGAGAAGGCGATGGCGAAGCATGCACCCGGGAACAGGGTGGCGGTGAAGAGCATCGCGCGGATCCAGAACCCGCCTGCGGGAGGAGGATGTGAGAGGGAGAGTGAGGGGAGCGGATCCAGGACCCGCCTGCGGGAGGAGGATGTGAGAGGGAGAGTGAGGGGAGCGGATCCAGGACCCGCCTGCAGGAGGAGGATGTGAGAGGGAGAGTGAGGGGAGCGGATCCAGGACCCGCCTGCGGGAGGAGGATGTGAGAGGGAGAGTGAGGGGAGCGGATCCAGGACCCGCCTGCGGGAGGAGGATGTGAGAGGGAGAGTGAGGGGAGCGGATCCAGGACCCGCCTGCGGGGTCGAGAAGAGAGGGGGGGAGCGAGGGGGGCGGTGACACGTCTGTTTGTATTAAGAGGGGACTGAGCGCTACCTGCGAGGGGATGAGAAAGGGGCTGGAGGTTTGACTAGCTGGCCATTTCCAAACCAAGCGGCGTTCAGGGATTGCCGGCAGGTGAAGGGTAGGGTGCAGGAGTTTTGATGCATTGACTGGCTGGTGCTTACCCACTGCGTGAGGAAACTTTGCGCGACGGTGGCACCTCGCAAACTGCAGAATGGCCTGGCCACATAGCACCAACCTGAGTTGCGTGCGTACAAGCCACCCCCGAAGAAGCCTCCCAGGAACGAGGTGAGGGCGTAGGAGACAATGAAGGCCGTCAGGATGGTGCCTCGCTCCTCAAAGAAGCTTCCGGCGATGGTGAGCAGGATGACGAACACGCAGAGGAAGGCAAGCTGCATGCCGGTGCCCACACAGGCTGTGCAGTGAACGGGGGCACAAGGGAGGGGTGGCGGGGAAGCTTTGACTTGACTACATGGTGGGCAGGAGGCATGGTGTGAGGCCTCTGAAATGCCACAGTCCAGTACCGCAGTTTATTGATGCACCTCGAAGATACACTGCTGTGTGCCTGTTGTGCCTCACCTGCCAGCAACACAAGGCCCTGGGGTGGTCTGAAGACGTCGCCGTGCACCAGCTTCCATCCAGATTCCTGGGGGGGGG